>JABASH010004944.1:0-12988 GCA_019776445.1 Tomocerus maximus | reverse complement strand
CCCAGTACTATCACTCTGTAGTGAGGCAGTACACCCCATATAACATACAAACATACATACATCACCAATGGGCACAAGTTTTTATAGCAAGGGTCCATCCAGAAATAGCCGAATTGACATTCGGTGCATTGTGTGCATGTGTCGACATTCGGCTACTTTTGGGTGGACCTTGTGTCCTTGGATGATATGTATGATCTGTATGTATGATCCCAACGCTTTCTTACAAGTTGTAGAATTATCTGAACTGATTACCACCCAAAGCCACTTGCAAAGATGTTGCCCGCTTTTTAAACCCTGTGCAATGACTGTATCAATGACCCTGGGTTTAACTCTACTTTCCCCCTTACATTTGGTTATCGGTCCAGATTAAATTCCATACCTTCTAGGGAGCAATTCCCACATCAACGTGCCTTGCATCTAGTAAACAGTTGCTTGGTCATGTAGGTATTCATAAAACTTTGTACGTATCAAATCTTTGATTGAAAATACCAGAAACACGACTACAATGATACTTACATATATAATTACATTTTAAAATTCACAAGTATGCTGCCTACACCAATTAGTATCATCCTGTATCATACCGTTCAACACACACATCAGCAATAATAATTAAGATACACACACTTGACCAGCCTCCTATGCATTTTTAGCCTTTAGCCTGTTCTCGCCAACATTGGCTGCAAACAACTCAAACCATGTGATTTTGGATGTACGTAGTTTTGGGTATACGTGTACAACATTTACATTTAGTTAACTGCAGAGCAGTTATTTTGCATGCAGAGTAGGTAACCACAAATTTTAATCACATGGCTGTGTTTTTGTGATAAGCTTAATATAAGTTTTTTGAATGACAAAAAGAAAATAACTTTTGCACCACCCTGGAAGTTGAAATGAGATGTGCGTCAAGCGAATTCAAAAGAATCGCCCAACAAAAATATACAAAAGTGTGTAAAAGTCGACTTACAGCAGGACTAAAAATTCAAAAATTTAAAAATTGGATTAGAGATTAATGCAGCGATGAAAGAAATTTGCACAAATACAGAAAAAGATTATCGTCTTACATAAAATATAGCATTCCTGCGCCCGGGGACTCCTAAAAAAGAAAAAAAGAGAAATGGGTAGCTTCAAAAATCAAAAGGCCAGCATTTGTCGCGTCGCCAGAATCTCTCAAAAAGGCTTCGAGAGATAAAAGTTTGGATTCAAATATTCAAAATGTAATTATGAGAGGCTAACAATGGCAGTTTATAATCTACGACTCAAAACGCACGGCTTTTGCATATAATGATGACATTGAACTAATATTATAAGACTAGTAATAATGATATAACTAAGTATAGTAAAAGGTATATGCGAATAAAAACATAAATATATTTACAGACACACACAACGAGGATAGAAAATAAAAACCAGCGCAGTCATTCAACTCAGTACATCTGTAAAGTACTCAAAAGTCGAAAGTAAGTTAAATACCCATACAACAGAATAATAGATAAAAATGGCGGAAAAAGTCTGATACGTACGTAGTAGTTAGTAGCAGAGAAAAATGAACATCTATAAAAATGTTTTGGATCAAAATAGTCGAAAGACTCGGTAGTCGGTAGGCCAGAAAAATAATCGTCACTTTGCCAAAGCGCACACTCAAAGTCAAATGGCATCGGCATATTCGTATTCAGAGAGTGATCATGAATGAATCAATCAAAAGGGGTACAGATAGATTAACAAGGGCAAGTCAAAGTGCCTTCGTTGTCAATGCTATTTAGATAATAAAAATGCAAAAAGAAATTTCGGAGAAAGTAGAACCAGAAAAGTTAGGGAAAGTGAGAATACACCAAAATATCAGCGAAATCCTCTTGAGTGGTAATAAGTGAGGCGATGTGAAGTGATTCAGTGTATGAAGCATTACAAATATAGAAGAGGCTTGCAAGGTGAACAGTACTTTTACCGGGAAATGTTTTGAAACATTACTTTCACTCTATAAATTTCATTTACCAAAATATAGAAAACTACGCAACGGAAAGTATTTGAAAGCTGAGAGAGAACAATTTTGATGTTTATACATGTTTTCACAGAATTGTTAAAAGAGAAATTCAGGTGAAAGTACTAGGCTTCAAAAAATGACCCCTTTACTATGAGCACACGTGAGAAAGTTATAAAAGTGCATAAATGGTAGAGGAAATAAATGCTAAAGATTAAGTTCTACGAGTGAATGGTGTGTGTATACAAGAGAAAGTAGAGGTAGGTGTGGGTGAAGTGAAAGTGTGTTCATTAGGTGTGATTTGAATTGAGTAAAAAATGCAAAGGAGGTGATGGTTGTTTGAAATGTGACATGAATTGGCCTCTGCTCCTCGCCTGCCTTTGCTTTCTTGGGATTGACTTAAGTTGGTTTGACTCATTGACTCGGAGAAAGTAGCGATGAGGCTACTTAGAAGTCAAATTAGAAGATTCGGCGTCCAATGGAAAAGATTTGGTTGACTCGACGGGGTTACCAACAAGACAACATAAAACTTTCCCTCGACTTTCACTCCGTTTTGGTAGTGGAGTAAATTATAAAAGAGATATGTTTAAGTGGCTCCATTGGCTACATTAGTTGGGATTTTGTTAAGTGGGAAATGTATTCAATGGACGGAAAGTAATGGAAGAGTAGTCATTGGGAATAGGGAAAGTCCGTTTATACAAGAGAACAATGAGATGAGTTGTTAGTGTGGATAAATCTATCTAAAGATAGAACGAGTTAAGTATGACATGGAGAGTTCCGCATCAGCCAAGGAGAGAAAGACTATGTACAGACAATCCGACTAAATCTCCCATATCCACGGGAGAAAGTTGGTTGGAGAAAGTGGGACGAACACCCCTCGTAGTCTCTACAATGAACTGATTCTATCCCAATGAGAAAATCGATCAGACTGACTACTCTCTCCGCTCTCCAGAAATTCGCATAGCATCATCATCATCATCATTCCGCCAACCCAACGACCCTCGTTCCTTCCTCCGCCGCCGACAACGAACCCACTTGCCCCACACACCAAACACCCACTCACACACATTTATTAATTTTTTCAGACTCTCGTCCCCCTCTGATCCACATGGACTACTTACTTGCACCCCAGAGGTATACATACACCACACACTCACATACATACAGATACTTATCAGACCCAGATCACATCCTTGAGGGGTTCCACTATTTCTCATGACTAAGATGCTAATTTCCTCTTCTGTGGCAATTAAAGATACACACCCCCATGTCATCATCATCACTAACACAACTCACCCGGTAAGTCTGGGATGTGAAAAGGAGGAAGGGTGAAAGCAGTAGTGGAAGTATTAATCGGTAGAAAAGACACCACGAGGTCCTCTGCATGGTCTCGGTCACAAAAGTGACCCACGACAGAAAGACCTGACGACGATGAGACGGGCCAAAGAGTCTGTCTCACTTAGGCTTACCCCACCAATGCAACTTACACATGGACGACACAATGAAAGTGCATCACCTCAGATCACTTCACAGCGTCTTGTTTCGCCTTCCTTGCCCCAAAACGCCAACGTCTCCTTTAATATACTCACTAGTCAGTCAGGTTAGTCCTCAAATCAACTTTACACACTTTTTCCGCCATTAACCACATTCCTACTCCATAGATCATCGTCACTATATACGCACTATATATTTAGTATAGGAAATGTAAATACACTACCAAAAATATTCTATCAAATAAATCTCCCCACCAAAGACATTGTACCTAGAGTACTTACAGCTCCCAATTTTCTACTTAAAGTTAAGTCAATATTAGATTGAAAATTAAGACAAGTGCTGCCAGAAACTGAACAAGAAAATTTTAGTCATCATTAGGAAAGCCATCTTATGGTTTTAGTAAATATAAATGCCATATTCAGTTATAACTGACAAGAAAGTAAATGTGGGCACTTGGTGCAATCATATCGTCTCATACCTTTGAGATCCCACTCTCCGTTCGTTATGAAACTGCTGATGTCTCCACCTTCCTCTGATTGCAGTTGCAAGTCCAGCTGTAATAAATATTTAAAATCATTATCATCATTACTAAATGCAAATAAACTAGAGCATTCATTAATCGATGTTGGGTGCAGGGCATTCGTAGATTTAATGCATTCATGGAGTTTATCAAAAATAATTTTCGGACTGATGATGAGGATGGGTATAGATAGCTTGCCTGAAAACCATCGTAGGTCCAACTGCCGAATTTCATTTCACATTTCTGCTCATCGAAGGGGAACCACGTGATGTCAATTTTACACGTGCTCTTAAAAATTCCTGGAGGGATGTAAGAGCAACTGCCATTATTTTTGACCACAACATTCGTAGGATAGGTTCCGTCAAACCCTTCGTCGGCACTGGAATCACAGAATATATTTTTGATGACTTTCTCCTCCTCCCCGTCCATATTTTGTGTCGTTCGTGAGCTGTTGGCAGGTGCGAGAGCTACAGATAAGCTACGTGCTATAGAGATAAGGCTAAGTTAATAGGCTGACCTATTGTACATTAAAACATCAGGCTTCCAAATTCGATGTGGTGGGATGCGGAGGTCAGTAATGTTCCCGTACTCACTGCTATTCCATCTCAGATTGACGTCATTCCATTCCTGAAGTACCCAGAAGAGACCGTTAGTTCTCACAGAGAAAACAGTTCAGAGAAAGAAAGTACGAGTGGAATCGAGTCAGGGGTGAAATCTGGGGCTTTGCGAAGGAACTACTTGGCACATTTTGGAGAAAGTCGGGAGAAAGTGGAGAAAGTCTCCCTCTCTGCTTTCTTTCTCTCACTTTCTTCATCTAACTACTACTCTTGGTGGGAGTGGGAGACGGCAGAGGACACTGTTTCAGTACACGTGGCTTCTTTCTCGAGCATGGCACGGCACACGACAGCAATGCGGAGAACACTTTCTCCACTTTCCCCCAAACATTACTCAGTTGTAGACCGAGGCTGAGCTCATGCACATGTGCCAAGTAGAACATGGATGTGAAGAAACGTCTTGTGGGTTGATTTCACAGGAAAAGGTTCAGAGGCGAGGCATCACAAGCTCAAAGCAATTTAAGGCAACGGAACGCACAGCAAAGCCAGACCAAGCAGATCACTTTGAGCATCACACTCAGCAGAAACTAAACACAACAAAACCAGAGAAATAATGCATCCCCAACTCGCTATCATTACTGAATTTCCCTTTCCATCTACATAGTAGGAGAAAGCATCTGTCGGAGTGGAAACATGAATTTATTTTCCCAGACGCTGAACCGAGGAGTCGTTGTTGTTGGGAGAAAAGAGAACTCCTGCTCCACTCCTTCGTCCGCCAACAACTCTATTTCAATTCAAACGCCAGAAACCACAAATGATTCCCCAATTCCGTACAGAGTGGCGTTCGCATCACTTTCTCTCAGCCCACACAACAAAACCCAGTTATGCATCTTCAGACTTGAAAATAATTTTATAAATCTTCCTGCTACCACAAAAGATTTGTTCCGCAATCTGTTGATATTCGTAATCTGTTGTTGATATTTTCTGATATAAATAAATATTAAGTGGGATAAGAATTATATTCCAATTGAACAGTTTGAATTTACTTAATCCGAAAAATTTGTATTTGAACTCTCTATTTATTTCCAGTTTGTGAATTTCGTTCTTTGGAAACTGGGGCTTCATGGGATTTTTTAATGACTGATGAAGTGCAATTATAAATGGGAGAAATGCATTATTTTGGTTTAGAATGGAGCTGTAAATAAATGAGAGAAGTAGCAAAGGCAAAAGTTTACGTGAGAAGCAGCAAACGATTAGGTGGGTGAAAGGCACTAGAGAACTAGAACAAAAATCTTGGCACAGTGCTTGTTGTGACTTGTTATACTTATGCGTACGTTACTTAGTTTAATGAGTATGAGAATATGCACGCAAAAAAAGAAGGTGTGCAGTGGAGAAAGTCTTCTGGTAGTAGATGTACATATGTTCAGTAAAGATATTCTCTTTTCTCTGAGAGTCTCAGTCAGAAGGAGAAAGTGTGTGTTTGTTCAAAAGTTGTAAAGAAAGTATTCAAGTGCCCTTAGAAGCTATTTAAAAGAAAATCTCTGCAATGTTATGCAATTCACGGAGGAGTGAGAACAAAGTAAAGGCTACTCAAGTTGTCGGCACAAAGTTTTTTCGTCCTCACTAATAAAGTGGTACCCAGAGTCACTTGATTTTCGCAACGACTCGTTCAGTTGTTTTCTGAATTGCATGCCATGCAAGGTGAAACTAGAGTGAAAGCAGCATTTAATCCAACAACTTGGCTATGCAACAAGAACAGAGGGAACCACAGATATTAGACTGCATGCACCAAAATCTGACGAAAATAAATATTTGTATATAGCATTATTTTAACACTCACGCACCAACTTTATATCTTCAGATGTATATTTGGTAGTCCTTACTACTTCCGAGACTTAATTTAAAGATACACTTTTATGTGCACGTAAAATAAAAACAGGACGCACAACTTTCTCTGCCTATAAGTAGCGTGTACTCTACATCCTTAATTTTTTAGTATAAAATGAAAAACTTTTCCACGATGGGGTCTAATCTACTGGGATGTCTTTCATAATATTATTTCTACACAGCTACTAGACTTACTAGAGTAGCAGTCTGCTGCATGCAAAGAAGCGTGTAGAGATATCGCTTAATGAACCCTAAAATGAGACTCTATTATATATCACTCAGAATACTAAAGACGAGTTTTCGTGTTCACTCGTCAAACATTCCGCACGCAGATATTCAAACAAAAGTCCCTATTCCTTAATTATCCTTGCTTGATCTTCCTTTGGCTCCTACAGAATTTAATATACAAATGGCCAGTCTGTCTGTCACTTGCAACGCTTTCCTCTTTTCAGTACAAGTGTTGCTGCCAGTTTATACGTCTAAGGAACTTATAAGTTTATACATTGAAATTCCATGAAAGGCTTCATAAGACTTTTTATGGTCATGTACACCACTTTTCTGACAGATGTTAAGGTGTAAATTCGAAGCAAAACATTCTTATGTGTTAACTGAGGGAAGGTAATTTACTTTTAAAAGCGAAATTTTGAAAAGTGACATTCCGAACAATTAATGTAATAATATAGAATAATATTTTGGAGTTTGCATTTTTATCAAATCGTTCACTTCAATATCTGTCAGAAAAGTGGTTTACATGACTATAAAAGTTCTGAGGAAACCTTTCATGGAATTTCAAAATAAAATTGATGAATAAACTCACTAGTAAATACATGTATATGCTCCCCAAATGTATAAACTGGCTGGAAACACCAAAATTATCTTGGCCATATAAGTATATATTATATGTATAATATATTTATATATGTACCATATAGTTTCATTTATTTTACTATTGCCCATCTACAAGATATTTTTTCTAATATGAACCAACATAGGTATCCAAATATTATTATGTAGAGTACTGGCGTAGAAACCTTTAACCCTTGAATTTTTAGCTTGACGACTCAATTATATTAACGGAGGTAATGTACAAGTTGTAATGAATTAGGTATTTGCGAAAGTAATTACTATTTAGCCAACAATAAGTTTATTTTTATGGCTGCCTCTGAGGCGAGAGATTCGATTGAATATAAAAAGATAGTTGAAGCCTGTCGGCATATTAGCGTGTGGTTATTAGCGGCATAAGCACATTGGTAACATATTCTCGTGGCTAATGCTGATGAAGCCTTTTTCTGACAAATCCAACTCTGCCTATTATATCCAGATTTACTAGAAGAGAGGGTAACAATGGGCTGTCTGGGTAAAACCAAGTGAAGACATAGAAGGCCGTAAAGTTAAGCTTTGCTAAGCTTGAGTTGATATTTGTACGACGAGAGGATGAACATGAAACTCATTTGAAAGGTTGTAATTTAATCCTGTCCAAAGGCATTTCCCCTGTATAGTATTGTATACGCCATATACGTGGTATATGTATTAGTGGTTTCATATACGACACACACATTAATAGTAGTTTATATATACATTAGTACGAAGCTAACTCTATATTATGAGCATAGAGCCGATATTATTACATTATTCAGTGACTCCATCCATACTTACCTATCGCGTATACCTAAGAGCTGTAGGTACACATAGTACGTAGTCATAACAGTAGTACATAGTAGGAGCAGTGTATAATATAGTAATGGAGGTGGAGAAGCTCAAGCCTCGAGTCAAAGTCAAGCTCAAGCACAGCAAGGATTTCCACCGAGGTAGTTGCACACAGATTGATACAAATAAATATTCCTATTTACATAGTCTACTTAGCTAACTGTATTGCACGGGGAATAATGGGGAAAGCTTATCTAAATGAATAATCAAAAGCTCTCTCCTCCCTCCTCTAGTACATTGCATATTCCATTGCAACATCTTTTGAATAACTCCTGGTCAGTCACTTTCGAGTGCACAGTGTACACAAATACATTTTTTGGAAAAGCACAACTACTGTATTATTTCTATGGTGCAGAAGTGTAGGTAAGTCAGTTAGTACAATTTCCATGCATTAATAACAAAAGGAGAAAGCAGGGAAAACTCACAATGTGAACATAAATGAAGAGGATATTCGGAGCCCAGCTTAGATGTCCGAGGAAATAATAAAATAGATTGACTACTTATATACTATGAAGCATTTCATTGATCTGGATTGACTGGTTGAGCTAAATAGAAATGGAATGTGATATTTTGTAAATTTTCATGACAAATTGAAGAAATTGAAAAGAGCAAACGAAAGGACAGATAAAGTTTATGGTGTACATGTCTGTATGGATGGATGCTAAATACCTGAAGAAAATACTGGAGCGGTCGGGGAAATAATAACTTAATAAAAGGAGGATTGTGGTGGAGAGAAAGTGGACGTTAGAGGAAATTCTTTAGGAGAATTCCTGAGATACTTTCATTTCAGTACTGACGGCACTAGGAATAATATTAAGGAAAAGAAAACAGGAGAAAGCTATGATATTGGATTCGGACGCTCGATCGGACTAGGGAAAGCCATTTGCCTTCTGTTGATGTTGTTGTTGTGGAGGGGAAAGTGGAGAAAGTCAGAGAAATGGATTCGCATGTTGGTGAGGATAGCGACGAAGAAATGTGTTCTCCCTAATTAAATTTACAATGTGAGCAAGTTGTGTAAGGAAAGGAGATTAGTTTCCTCTGGTTCAGTTGACAGAACTAATACGAAGTGCATGCACATGGAAACATATCTGTAGACTTAGTAATATCTATATAATATATGTGTGTGTGAATGTGCATGTGTACGTGTGGTGGACATCCCTACACATGATAAGTATACTGTACTTAAAGGTGTTTGCCTATTTAATATGACAAGTAAACGTATATCATAGAATAGTTGTATGTACTTATAGATGGTTGGTGTAAGTAAGGACAAGGAGTAATAAGTAGCAGCGCTTCCAAAAATATTTTTGAAGCATTGACGGTTCTATTAGGGTTTATGCGATAACAGAGTTAGTTTAGTTGAATTTGTTGTTAGTTTAGTTAGTTAGTTAGTTGTTAGTTGTGTGGCTACTATATATACTCGTATCGAGTAATATTATTTACTTATATTTTATGATTCGTTTTGTAGAATAAGAACTACTTCTACAGCAAAATTCGTAAGAAATTTAACGCAACCAAAAAGTGCAAAATCGGTCGTGGCTTAGATAGGTGGCGGTGGGTGGTGAGTTGAAGACTGGTGGGGCGGGTGGAGAGAGGAGGGGTGGAGGGGAAACGGTCGGGTGAGACCACATGGTTACTTATAAAAATGTTCTCGATTGATTTATTTATAAAAAAGAAAAAAGAGAAAAAGGTTTAAGAGTAGTAAAGATTCTAAAGATATGGTTTTGTTAGTTATTAAAAAAGGTAAAAATATTGTTTGTTATTAGACAATTATTGGAAGGTTGAAAAAAACTTACGAATCGCAACCAAATTGTAGTGATTAGGAGTTGATTCTTCTCGTCCTTTTACACATTTTATAGGTACATGCAAAAAAGTTTCGACATTTGTAAAAATCATGTTTGGTTACGATTACGTCAAATGCGAGTTGACACACGATACACATACACACATCCAATGATATTCATTCATAGTCAAGTAATAGTAAATTAAAGTAGTTAGGGTAGTTAACAAATAGTAAGAGAAATAGAAACAGATTAACGAGTCAGTCGACGGAGAAAGAGCCGGCAACCCCATCCGACACACCCGACACACTAATATTTCTTTGGCTAACACACTGTATAAAATATACTTGGGTAAATATTATGTAAATTGTTATGACGTAAGTGCATGGATGGTGTTGGCTGACTTTTCTCCAGTCGACATGGCTAATAATTTAATAATAATAATAAAGGTACGGTATACGGCTTACTCGCTAGTACAGATACAATACATATCAATCAATTCAATTCAGATCCATCATTCGGGTTTCTTACAATAAATTGCCATCGCATCGCACAATGCTTGCTTTGCTTGCAAAATACGTACATAGATTACAAGTACAACGCACAGCGGAGTGGCCATTGACAAATAACTCGTCAATGGCCGTATTAAGCCATTGTCAAGTCAATCACTAATCATCATCATCTATCGTCTCTAGAATCGATTGTGGGTCTCCTCTTTTTTGAAAGTCAAGCACACGAAACGAACGGCATATAGAATTAGAGTTGGAAATGGAACGCTAATTAATTATCTGCGGATTACGCGTTTAAATATATAATTACGTTACGAGTGACACAATTTATTTGTATCCAAAAATGACCACAACCGTCTGAGCAAAAATCCCAAAGCATCCATTCAATTCATGTCAACTGCCACAGTGCAGTTTCTCCAGCTCACTAACATGATCAAATTGTAATAATAATAATTTAGTCAACAGAGGGGCTATAGACTAGAGGAGTAGCAACAATGTCGGCCAAGGACACTAAGTAAGTAAGGGTCATTATTTAGATTCTCTAACTCTTTCACAGCCAATTATTTTCATTGTCAATAATACTAATTAAGTAATAAGTAGAATCATCATCATCATATCATCATCCTCAGAGCTACAGAATAAATAAATGAAAGTATAATCACATCGCCACAGGGTCACGCCAAACGCTGAAATTATTATACATTACTCTGCCTCTGAATCCCTCGGGTCAATCAATCAGTCCGGAGCATATGCAATATATTGTCAATTCAATTTATATTAGAGAGAAAGTTCAAGGATGAGGAAAGTTCCCATGTCAAATCAAAATGAGGTAGTACGTGAGTATTTAAGGCCACGCTTATCATTATTGTATCCAAAGGCAGGACATGACATGGACAGTCAACAAACAAACAGTGCAACGAACGAACGAACAAATCATAAGATACTCAGACTCAAGTCGGACACATTTACAACCAAAGTGATGACACAGACTAGTACAGGGATACGTCAATTCAAGTGTAAAGTAAAAGCAGAAATAACAGAAAATTGACATTTACTCTCAACAAGTAAATCAAATTCATTTAATTCATTTATAGGAAGAGGATGGCCATAGGGAAGGATCTGGGGACTCTTTCCTTCACTCCTACGTATACTCGAGTAGGCACCTCTATTCAAAAAATCCGAGTAGGCAATCAAAAATTAGACAGATATTGACGCACACTTGTGTCTTGTACAGTGGACCTACAAAACCAGACAAGTACTAACACACTTGTGTACGGAAAAATCAAAAATTGTCGTGTCTGTACAAAATAAGCGCGCGCTGTTGTTTCCAGTCGCAAAAACCTGTCGAAAGCCACAAAAACATTTAAACACGGACGAAGATGAAATCACAATGGACTGTTTAGTAGGTAAGTGGGAGAAAGTGGGAGATAAATATACAACATGACTGTGTTCGCCTAGCGTATGTAGTAGAGGAAAGGCAGAGAGTGGGGAAGGGAAAAGGCCGGTGTCTAGGCGGGTAGGTAATTGAAATGGAGCAGAATGAAATGTGCTAAGGTATGTATACAGAGAGAGACAGAATGTGGAGGATAAGGAAAGTAAATAAAATTATGATAAACGAAATCCTAACTTGGTTACTCCACTGCTGAGCATGAATAAAAGAAAAGTTGAAATTGTTCGTAGTCGAGTTCCGTTGGGTGGAGGCTACCCGTTTAGCACTTTCTCCATTTACTTTCTCTGCTCCCTCCCCCCGACTCCGATGATGGGAATCATCTCTTTTACTAAGCTAGTTACCAAATGGTTAACTGCTAAATACATCTCCGCTCACAAAACTCGGTAGGCAAATAAGTAACAGGTAAAATCTTTTCAAAATTCGGGAGAAAAAATAGCCCGAGGCTTTCACTCACTCATTCCTCTCCACTCTGCTCAATATACAAATACAGTTACACATGCACAATCCCCAAAGTCTCTTGGCTTCACGACGTCCTTCCACTTCCTTTAGGCCCACATAATAATATTAGTCGCTACGCCAAGGCTACTAAAAGACGTGCCTAAATGGCACTAAATGTCTTTCCATAATAATCAGTATAAAATAGATTCAAAATACCGGAAAATGGTATATTCGTAGGGGAAGAGTTGGTCGAAATGAAATGGGTTCGCATAGTTCTGCAGTATTGTATTGCATCTAACCAGTGCTGATATGATAAGTGGCTTCTAATGGTATTGAACGTTTAATACCACCACCTAAACATTCGTGACATATTTACTAACTGATTAATGAATTATAATTAAATTAAGAAAATAATGCTAATTAAATCAAATGACAACCTAAGCCACATTTCCTTTAACTGATAGTTTATTTCAGGGAATATTCACATATAAATACCATAGATGAATATTTGAATACTTAAATTTGAATACCAGTGTTTGACTAGCCAGTAGCCACCGGCTAGTGCATAGTGGCTTTAAGGGGTTTGCGTTTGAGTTCGCCAAAACTAAAATTCTACGAGATGCCGTACTACTCGCCTTGAGAAAAGGGAAGCTTGCACCTACTTTACAAC
>JABASH010004943.1:0-12992 GCA_019776445.1 Tomocerus maximus | reverse complement strand
GGAGGATAGTTAGTTCATTATTACCCACATAAGTGAAATGAGGAGGAAATAGTCGGGTGCCCCGAGGTATTGGTGTATCAACTCTAGATCTTCCTTGGTTAGGGAAGCACCAATTCTTTAAGGGTAAGCTGTAGCACAGTATAGGAAATAGGCTCAAACAAGCTGAATGGGAACAGTTAGGAAATTGAACTGGAAAAGATGAAATAAATAGTGAAGATGAGGAAGGTGTGAGTGCGAGGATGGAAAGAAAGAGGTAAGGTGAGTGGGTACACATAGAAACATAGCAATGTAACAATATGCCAAGTAATTGACACAAGTTGACACGAAAAGGCGTGGCAACACCACCCTTCCAGCTTGAGTAGGCGTTTCGTCAATTATCTTAAACAACTTCTCAGAGATGATAAACATGACAGCAATTATTGTACGAAGGTGAAATGAAATTGTAGCCCGTAGTCATGCTTCTAGACATGAGCTTGCTTTTATTGTTCTCTCCGTATCTTCCTCTCATCTTTTCCTCATCTCTTCTTCTGCACAATCATACTCCAACTCCCTTACCTGTGGTTTCATTTGTCCCGTTTACTTGCTTCAGCTAACTCGTTCTTTCAGAGGATTCATCTTCATTTGACCACTTCTTGAACACTCAATGAATTTAGTGAAACACTGGGAATTGGCACTATCTATCTTTGACTGGTGGACATGAACAGATTAAATGAACAGACTGAGACAGTTCGGTGCAGAATCTCTCAACTGATTGTCAGTGAGTGAACTTTTCTAGACTGTCAAGCAAACCTCCCTATCGCTACATCAATTTCAGAGAGCCATCAACTTGTTTATACTACCAAAGATTTTAATTGTCTCTGCATGTATGTGTATCGAGTACCTAAGTAATTGTATTTATTGTGTAATAATGTAGCTATAAACATAATGGTATTGTAATATTGTGTATCACATTATCTTAAATCTCAGGTTCCATTTCTTGTCTCATTGTTGTAGTCCGTTTGTTACTTTGAGTTGGAACATCTTATAGCATTTCTCTTCTATGTACTCTCATTTGATTTGCATTAGTACCTTCTTTCCTGAAACAGATCTGTAGAGTATGGATATACAATTTAGTGATGAATAGTGTAACAATAACAATTGACTTTCAATATATCGCTTAGTTATATGTAATAACTGTCTATGACTTTTAATGACTTGACTGTCATGTCCAAATCAGTGATTATAATAATTTCCTCTGTCTATCCATCGTTGAAGACGACTAATGATAATGGAAGTAGGCGACATTCTGTCGCAATTATACTACAGACACGTCATTATTTCGTATGTCATGTGTGTCTTTCTGCTGTCGAATTTAATAATAGATATTCTGTATATCTTCAAGTGATGCACAATTTATAGTAACTATTGGATGTAACTAGAGATGGTAAGCGATGAACAAAATGGTAATGTAGACCAATGAATGGTACGGATCTGTATTGCTCAATTTATACTGGAATGTAACTATGTGTACTATAGCTTGTTAAGTATATAGAGATTAAAATGTCTCTGAAAATTTGATGATACACGATGATATTTAAAAATAGATAGCATAGCTATAGATTAGTACATAGTTGCAATTAGAAATCAGCGCTATTGGCAAAGCCACGATTATAGTCTGGTGGTTTTCGATCTGCGGCTTAAATTCGTAATCAATAGGATAGAGCAATGAGAGTAAGATCATTGGAATGTAAATGTAGACATGAAGAGACAAAACATTGGAACAAGAGTCGACGTAAGCGATGGAAAGACGCGATCATGAATAAAATATAGTAGGTAGAAGAGAACGTGTGGTTGAAGTCATTTTGTGGCTTGTAATGACCTCGTCGGGTGCAGAAGAATACAATAGATAGGGCTGCGAAGAAACACTATGCATAATATTACGGGTAGTTTGAAAGTTCTAACTATGCCGACGACTACCTAATACTAACAATCAGCTTCTGTATTTGGGTTCGAGTAGTAAAAGCACTCTAACGATAAGTAAGATCTGGCAGAACATGGTTTGCTCAAAGTTCAATTTGAGAGGGAGATGGATATTACTCTCCAAGTTAGCTATAACTGGATATAGGGTATGTGAGTTTGTAGGGTAAATAGTTTCTAAGAGAGAGATAGATGCACGGAGGAGAAAAGAATAAAGGCCTGAACTTGAGTTCCCTTCCTTGCGTGCATTAATATGCAAAGTGTCATTTTTTTCTCTTGACACTGGAACAGATAAGCGTATTTATTTCAGCTACTGTATTCTCTCATTCAATTAGTGAGTGCAGTGTAATTATTCATCTAGGGATTTGACTCCTCACTCTTCTATTTCTTCCCTGCCTCATGCTTCTCGGAATTTAATGAAGTCTTTCCTTTTGTGGTGCTAAGGACGTTAAGAAGGAATTGAATGAGATGAGTGAAATGAAGAGAAGAGTTGTTGCTCTTTTATGCTCCTATTAGTTATCGTGGGATTCCTGTGTTGTCTTACATGTAAATGCATCTGTGTATGCATAAAGAGAAATATGCAGAGTTATTATGTAATGGGAAGAAGGGCAAGACAAGGCACGATGAACAAACAATAGGAGGCTTAAATGAAATGATATGTGAAAGAATGACTTATGCGTAAGCATGTATGTAATGAATTCATCTGCCATTCTGTGGCAGCCACTCCTCGTCTTACTTATCACTCACATAAATGCCTTCATATCTCCAGAGCCCGAATAGATGATACTTGATTTAAGCTTCACTTGTATGTAGTGTCTGTCTAGAGGCAGACAAGACAGGATGGACAAGATGAGACCACGTTGGACACAATACAAAATATTATAATACAACAATGCACTTCTAGGACGATACACACTTGTAAGCTACATTCACTCACTCTCCTCGTTAAGGAATTACAATAAAGATATGTGGAGAAAATATAACTTTGTTTTGTCTGGACTGGCTGGACATGAGCTGAATGTAGTACATAGAGTCAACATTGAGTAAAAATATAAAAAAGTTAAAACTTGTAGGCAGGTAGCGTGATGATTTCAATGGAATGAATGCCGCTTGTCTTAACTAATGACGTGAGATTGAATGCTCAGCTTCATTCCAGTAAATAGATACGTTCATGGTGGAGAATAATTTTTCTTTTGAGCAATAAATGTTTCTTTATATGTATAAACGATGATAAATGCACAGTACATGTATGTAATATATATATATATCTATATGCACAGTACATTATATATACGAATGTGTAGTATAGATTTATAATATATACTATACGTGAGAGTGTGTTTGTAGTTTTTAGAATGAAAAGAAAGGGGTATACACATAGATACATGTAAGGAGTCGAAATGAGCCTAGTAGTATGTATGTAATGTTTTATAAGTAGTATATGTTGGGATGCTTAGCCTTTAGTCCAGATCTGCAGTGAGTAGTACAGACAGGAGGCAGAGAGTCTTTGACAGGTTACAGAAGCTGCCACTTCTCTGTAAAGTTTAAGACATTCATCATGTCATCATCAACATCATCATCGATGCTGCTGAGACTTTGCGCTGCGAGTCAACTGAACTCGAGTCGACAGCCTTAAAACTCTGACCAAAACATTGAATCCTCTAGTGCTCTCTATTAGGAAGAGCAAATGTTCTGTTTTTACATTAGAACATGAAGTAAATCCGAGAGCCATTAGTAGCTCCATTAGGAAATGCTCTGTGTTGTTCCTCGGTTACTCTGCCACTCTGGTTTTACAGTGTCGAAAGGAATATTACGAGAAATGTTAGTAACACGTCAGCCGAGGTGTAGTAAAACTAAAACCTAAAACACTATTGGTCCACAAAACAGACTACATAAAACTACAAGGAGACTACCAGAGCCTAGCCTAATGCCTACCTACGTGAAATGAGTTTGTGAAAGTACACTGGAAAAAGAGGAGAAAGGAGAGAGGTGCCAAATCCTAAAATGAAGATTTTAATGCTGAGCTTTGCCAATCCTTTTCCTTATTTCTTCATTCGGATCCCTTCCTAAGTCTATACGTGTACTAGTTAGGCCTGCACAAGAGGAGAGGAAGGATGTCAGGTTGAATTTCATACGGCACATGGCTTTCTTGGCTCTATTTAATCCTTTCTCGGGAATAAAACTTGTTTCACCAGCTCTAATGGCCCTGGCTTCACTCCTGCTCTCTCTGCTCTATGTGCCTATTCTCATGTTCTCACACTCCTACTACATCTAAAGAGTTATCCTACTCAATGCTAACTTACAACCCTTCTACAAAAGGTAGGCACATTACTATTAGTACCTCACATACCAGCCACTAGCTACATACTTAACCCAGCCAACACAGAATGGATTTCCATTACTTGTTCTTACAGCTAACAATACATATTATGTATGTACACGTGTTTGTTCTGGGAAATCAGCAGAGGCTCTACCTAAACATGTTTTCTAATTTAATTCTGTACACAATAATAATATGTCCAGGAAGATATTGATGCTGGTACAAGAAATATTGTTGCCATTACCCATCTGTAATCATTTGACGAGGAATAATATTTGACGGATGAAAATAAAATCGTCGTATTTGAATTAAATAATTTTGCCATTTTCTTAGTTAATCCGAGTCAAGAATGATTGTAAAGAATAACTGCAAATAGTACAGATGATTTCCAGGAAGCTGATTCGGAGATTAAACCCTTAAGCATTATTTGATTGATTAGTTAATTGGAAAATGTGACAGGGGTTTATGATTTGTTAAGTGAATCTATAGCTATGCCTATAAATGTGAGTGACTGTGTATAGGATTTAATAAAAATTGAATGTTCATCAGTTTGATTGAGTTCCTGTAGCTATTACTACTACTGAGTTCATTTAGTAGCAATGTTTGAATGAATTATGCGTAACCTGTTCCCTGACGTATTTATCTTTACCATTCACGGTGTTAGTCACAAGTGAATACATTTATGGGAAGGTGGGGAAGGATCATGAATGTAGTTACGATATAGGTGTGATAAAGAATAAATGAATTTATTTAGAATCGTGTCGTGATGATATCCTCCATCAGCTCATGGTTCCATTCAATTCATTTGCCTATAAATGCTGATGTGGAAGATGTAAGAAGATATGAGAAGGCAATCAACGCATGTATGTTTTTCATTCAGGAGAATATACTTAGTGAATGACACTACAGAGTACAGACCAGAAATACTCTACGCTTATTAAATGCAAGTTGTACTTGTAATGTAATTGTAATAGAGCATCCTAATGAATGGATGAAGGAAGAATGCACATCTCTATTCATTCTCGATTTTCATTATGGAACAGGCATGTATGCATGTAGAATTACTTAATGAATCTTCAGTGCTATTTATTCTCTATTCACATCCATTGTATACACCTTATACTAACACCTACCCATAAACAGTGGCCAGTGGTTATTTTAGATGAGCTCTCAGCAGGGCGCATTTCGTGATTTCAGTTAACCCTATGCACTGCTGGTTACTTTGCTACTAATAATGTATTATCCTTTGATATAATACATTTATACACTCAATAATAGGCTTTTGCATAGATATGAGTTTCGCCTGCGTGTAGCACATTGTAGAAAATGGCTGAGTTTCAGATTAAAATCAACGATAAACTACTATTCAATCAAAGAGTTGTTCTCAAATTGTAATTTGAAGCTTGTCAATATTAATGCCTGCTTACATTTCTATAATTGTATTTTCATGGCATGTTTAAAGCCCTGCAAAGTAGTCGTTACTGCCCGTTTGGATTGAGTGGGAAGAAATGAGTGCACATGATTCTCTCTGGTGAATAATAGGTTTACTTTAAATTAATGATACACACAACTAAACTTTCGGTTGTGTACAGAGGACGTAATTTTAGCATGATGACAAAAGTTGTTAAAGGAATGGCAAATGTAGTTAATTTCCAGTGCTCATTTATTTAAGAGTCCGTCCAGACAGGTGCGTTTCTGTCTTTCTTTGTGTGATATGTGTACTTACTTACATATGCACATTCGTATTTTATTTAGTATTTATTTGCCTGATTGGAGGTGTGGACAGTTTCCGCTGGAAGTCAAAACGCATGGCGAAGGATTCAACCATTGTGCACAGGGAGGATGTATTTACTCATACATTACTGTGTGAATATGAACAAGGAGCAACGAACATTAGATATATTGATAGGATGCATAGGTAATAATATATTAGGACGCATGGTACCTGTACATACAGTAATGAGTAGAGTTTAATATTACATTGCCCAAGCTATGTCGACTATATACATACATTATTTACCTTCTCAGCTTTGGGCTCTTAATTTATTCATGCAATTTCATTTGTTTAGTATAGCCTGTTGGCGAAAATAAAATGGATGTTGGTCGTTGCTAAAGTCGTGAAGACGGGACTACAATTTTAGTAGCAAAGCACAACACATTGACAGAAGTGCACAAAAAAGTTGATATGCTTATTTTTAGTAACATGAAGACATTTAGGTACGTGAGACGGCCAAGACGATGGGATTCTGTCTTTACTTCCATACAAAGTTCTTGTTTGGCAGAAGGATTTATAAAATATAAGTGTATATCATCTGTGCACAACGAATGCACATTTTGTGTACCTTACTATATTGACTCCTTTCTGTAGGTATAGAACTGTATACTTCTATGACTATTTTATTGTATGTTTGTATGCATAGATATAAGGGATGAGCATATAGTAGCTGTGAGTTAAGAGTTGTATTTAGGTAGTGGTGTGTTTGGTTTTGCAGTGTATGTAGTTGAGTGTGAGTCTGTTGTAGGTATAGAAGTAGAGTGGGGTCTTGTTTTTTCTGCCTGGAGTGAATGCTGGGAAGGTCCAGATGACGGAGGTAAATTAATGACTAATGACAAAGAGTTGAAAGAGGGAAGACAGGTAATTTGGCAAGTCTACTGACTATAGCGCTGTATAATTAACGTCTCTGAAGAAGTTCTTGTAATGAGCTGAGAGTCGGCATGATTTCAGAAATGATGAAGGACATCCATTTATTACCCAGCGTTTGAGTCGAAGAATTAAAAAAGACAATTACTACCCAGTCCAGGATTTCTTCTCTATAATTTCGTTTTCATTTCCCCTAATCAGAGAAATTATAATGTGGGAGTCTCTCTGGCTCTGTCCTCCACTTGAACCCTCACTCTCTTGTTTTCTGTCGCCTTCTTCTTACTTTACACGCAGCTAAGTATGATACGCTGTTCAAGATCACATCGAGACACAAAGGTACGGCTTAGAAACAAGTAAGCTCTACACATACATCACTACTTATTTTTATTGATGTGATTGTGATGTGTGTGCAACTGACAAAGAGATGCAGTATATCAAGAATTACCTTTGTTACTCTATGATGTCTGCTCGTATGTTGGTTTGACTTCCCTGGCGTCATTCATTCCAGGTGTTTTGTTTATTTCATTGTGGATAATAACAATTTTGTCTTTTATTTCTAAGTACATGGTACAACTCCCCATACAACTCATTCATATTCATTGACATCTTTCTTTAGCCAAAAAATAAAGTTAGTATGGATCTATGCAAATTTATGCATGCAGTGTGGATGAGAAGACGCGGAGCCAAGTGAAGCAACCAGGAGAAAACAGGGAGATGGGCAACTACATTTTTATTACTCGATAGAATTGAATTCTAGCTTAACTTGACTTTACCTATAGTACCTATAACACTATTATCTGCAGAAAATGAAATATGGCCTGCATTCAACTAATACTGTGTGTAGTTCTCAGCAAGTGTGTACTTACACAGCTCGATAACCTTTATTTGTGCATTGTGCATGAACGTAACTAAAAAATAAAGCTATTGTAAGCATTACAGTTGCAATACCATCTTACTGCAAGTCTATATACTTAAGAAATAGTACACATAATATGTAGACTTAAGTTATTGGCATGTATTGCATTATTACTAGTGTTTGTCTAGCATAGCGTCCTGTCGGCGTATGCATCCGTGTGTGTAAGTGAAGGAAGCAATAAGAGTGCGATATGTGGTTAAGAAGAAGACGTAGGATTAACTACAGAAAATAAATGGATAGAAGAAGAGTCGGTCGGGCTGAACCGAACTGAGGCTTAGTTCTCTGGGGCTGGTTCATTGATTTATTGCTGAGCCTCCTCCTTCGTTTCCGCCGACGCGCTCGTTGAGGCTATTAGTTTTAGCAAGAGTACACATTCACTCATTAGCACTGTCCCGTTGAGTGGATTTATCCGCACAGGACCGCCTGAGACGATTTTAAGGCCAATGGACGTCTTTGTCTTTTGCTTCGTCGCAGAGCAATTAAAACATAGCCTTTGTATTAATTAGTGCTTCTCTCGCAGTCATTGGAAGTCAGAGTCTATCATTTCCCCACGAACTCTCCCACTCACCCAGCAGACGCAAATGAACAAACATACTATTACTGCATAGACAAAAGAAAATTATGAATACATACGGCACAGCTCGACTCCCTCCTTTTGTCTGCTGCTCCTTCCATTTCGTGATATCAAAGTCATCAGCCTTTCCCACTCATGAATAACGTTTGTTTGCTTTGGTATGCACTATTATGTGCACTGCACTATTATACAAAATTAAATTAATATCTATCTGCTACCATAGACTTATGTGTTTAGTACTACTTAACTTCGGAGATAGATTGGTTTACCCTTTATGCTCACTTTATTCAATTCTAAGTAAGCATAGACTGAGTTAAACAAAAGGCTTGACGAGTCTTTTGTGTCCTGCTCTGTCCTTCTATTTACTATAATTTTACTACTTGCACGCATTGCTTTTCCTTTATTAGATTGTTGAAGGGAAATGCTTATAAAGAAACACGCACGGAAATTTTGGTAGCAATATGCTACACTTTAGGATGTTTATTTCTATTTCCAACCATCCTCATGCATATAAACACTTACTTTGATCGTATAAAGCTTCCTCGCTCTTGTTTTCCTTTCGTAGAGCGGGATATTAAATTGTAGGATCACAATTATGCGTAGCAAGAGAATACTGTGCTAAGCTCCTTTCTGTTATGTGCATACATTTATATGTATAAGATGTTTCGTATACTCTGGCTCCTGTCTAGTCTTAAAATCTCATTTAGAAAAACTTAAGCTTGACTTTGACTTGAAAGGAAAGTGAAGCTAACCTTGTCACAATTGATGATGGATTTTATAAAGATGATGTAGATGTTGGTATGATTGAAAAGCATTTAGGAAAGGTTGGTTTTTCTTGAGAGGAGTCTCGGATTTTATCTCTAGCGCTAATTATTATTCATGAGGCTACTGAATGTATGCAGTGAACTTCTCTTCTCAGGTCGTGATTATGATTGGAGAGTTATTTTATTCATCACGTTGTTAGTAGAACAGGAGCAATCAGTCAGTATCGATTTGGATGACTTAATCCTGTGCTACTGCACTGCATATACTTATACTAGATATTGTTCTTAAAGATTGTAAACTTTTCTGAAGATTATAGAAAGACCTACTACAATAAAGTAGGAGATTCTATGCGAGCAGAGCTACCCTAAAGAATATACTTCATGTACATGCTACATGCATCTACTATCGGTGCTACTAATAGGAATATCGATATCAGGAGCCAGCAGAAGCTGTCTGTAAGTCAATAAGTTGAGTCGGAGTCTCATTTTGTGTGATGATGAGGATGAAGTTGGAGGGTCTTCAAGGGGATGACTCAATCAAATTCAGTAATGATACGATTCTAAAGTTGGATTTTTGTAGTGTGTACTAGTAGATAGGAAATAATGTCTGGTTACATAATGGGGTAGTGTTAAATATCGTGAACATAAAGCAGGTACACAAAGTACATTACTACTCGTGGAGATATATTATTATAGTAAGTAGTTGGTAATGGTAATGGATTTTAGGTCTATATGGAGTATGTAGGTAGTTTAGAGTAAAAGAAGGAAAATCATTGAAATGATGATACAGAGAAGGTTTTGAGGATAAAAGAGAGTTGTGTCTCCTCAAGTCAACTGAACTCATGTGTTGATTTTTTGGACGAGGACGGGAATGGAGAAAAGGGAAAATTGGTATCTGATTGTAAATGGGGAAAGAGTGGGATGACATGAGCTGGAGTGAGATCTGGTGGTGGCTGGGTGGATGGATGGATGGAGTAGTGGAGATGGACTGGAAGGTATTTGAGAATTTAATGTAATGTAGAAAAAGGAAAAGAAAAGGGTGTGCTTTGCTGAGTAGTGTGATTCGGGAATTTTCTCTTATCTGCATTCAGTTGGTGAGTAGAAAGCTATCAGAAAGAGTCTACGCAATTTTTTCTCCGTTTCCACGTTCTTTTGTCCTGTGTCGAGCACGGACGGAGTCTCTTCACTTTCACAGGGAAAGAAAGAATTCGATTTTATGTAAATTAACCAATCCAATAGCTATACACTATTCTTTACTTTAGGAAGGAGTGTGCCAGGAGCACTGTACAAGAACTACAGCACACTCACATCAACGAACCGAGTCTTTCCCAACCAACTCAACGAATATTGTACTACAGAGAATGTATGCAAGCAAAGAGACCCTTTCGCAGGGTATGCATCTTTTTCCCTAAATCTCCTTTTCCAGCTTCATGCAAACATTTCGACGGACTCTCTTTTTACACAGAGCAACTAGAGTGATGCGAGTAAGGATAATGGTGATGTGGATGTAGATTCGAATGCATTATGTGTACTCCCGTGTGCGACTTCCTTGGGTGAGGTTTGGATTCAGAGAGACCTATGTACATTGTACACACGATGTACTTATACATTATGCTGACTACTTTTTAGTCTCTTTCTGTAGTTCAGTTGCACTTCATACTAATACAGACGACATACACATGGATGAAAGCATTTCTCTCTCTATCTATCTCTCTCCTTTTTACATATCGTTAGAATCCCTGCATGCATACTTGCAAATGTACAGTGTATACCTACCTATGTACCTATGTTATTGTATATTACAGAATTTCCTTTCGTTTGGCTATAACTTTAAGAAATGCATGCCAAGACCATTCTATTCAACTCTTCCCATTATCGATTTTTCGCCTTGTATCGATTCCGAATCCTCGACTCTGACAACTCTCAACTAACTGCTCTCCTCTCCTTACTACCTCTTCTGCTTACACAAACCGCTCCTTCATCTACTCAATTTCAATTTACATTTATAATTGCCTTCGTACATGTCTAGTTGCCCGAACTAACCTAGACTCTCCTGTCTCATCTACAAACATACTCGACCGTTTCCCGACTGCTATATACATATAACCGACTAAAGTGTTTCTGTGTAGGTTTGTATAAATGCGCTCCCTTCACCTTTGTCTCTTTCACAAACAAGCGAACGCAAAGCAGAGCGGCACCAGGACAGGAGCACCACCCCGGATTACACATACACACCTTCTCCATAAACTATTCTGTTACTTATCGTAATTAGTTTTTTATTCTTCGTCTTAGTTTATTTTATGTTATGTGCCTCAGCACACTAAATGCAAATTTTACTAGCTAAGAGGATTTTTACTACCTAGATTATCTCTTATGAATTTATGGCAACACGCCACCTCTACTCTACTCCTTAACTATCTACTTATCTAACGCATTTTCTTAACTCTAAGAACGTATTTTATGATATCCATGTATATAATGTCTCTACCTACACTAATAACTACATAACACAGTAGTAGTCGTACTTATGTATGTAAATCTTTTTTCCCTATTCATTTTATCTCAACTTTGTTTTCTCAGTTTTTCTTTTCATACAATTCTCTGTACACAAATACATGACAGCTCGACGTATTTATGGTTTCTTAATTTAATTTAAAATGATTAGAAGAACAATGTGTTAGCGAAGTGTGCTTTTGTAGTTTGTAACCACTTCCTAGTCGTTCTTGGTTGTAGTGTGAGCATTTGCATGTGTACTTATCCCAGAACACAGTCTAAACAAGTGTTTTTTCATTTGGAATTACTTCTGTTATGATTGTCTCTCGTTATTAAACTTTGCATCAATCTTCATAATACTCGTTTGTGATTTGAATAGAGTCCGTCTTAAAAGCGGAAGGAGGAAAGTTAATTTATCATTTTCTATTATTATGACTCTAGGTTCGAACAAGTGCTAATTACCTTCCACTTGCCAAGATATTGTTTAGAAATTCTGACAAATCATGCAAGACACAACATGTCTAGTGTTATTGTGCAATCTGAGACGTTTTCGCTATCTACACCTCCCTAATACTATGGTTGTTGCATGGACTGATGAGTACTTATTTACAGCGAGATTTAATGTTTCTCTATGTACAGGTAGTCGGGAACGAAGAAGAATTCGCCTCAGTACAGATCACGTTGGTCTGTGTCTTAATTTGTTCTTTTTTGTTGAATTGATGGAGGCATTATCATGAGATAATTTGAATGGCTGTAGAAAGACTTGGAGAATCAAAAGTATGGAAACTCTACCACAGTAAGGCCAATAGCAGAGGTATTTCATGCAGTAGATGACATGGCATTTTGATTTGGGCGGACAATAGGCGCCTGGCGTGATTATCTCTAATTTTGCTCGGGATTTGTCTAGGAATGGAGAAAAATGCTACTACTATACAATGCTTCATTCATATTGTGAACCTATGGGATCATATAATATGGGTACGCTTGGTATATCTAATATCGTGCCTTCGTAAAGTGCATAGGGATTTTCTATATTATGCCTTCTTAACGGCATTGCTTGTGGTATGCCTGAAAATAAAATGTGTGAGAGTAGCACACAGTCTTGTTAATTTCATTTGAGGAACAACTCATCACATCTCTCGATTTCTGAATGGAAAAATCGGAGAATAGGAAACTATCAAAAGCAGTAAAGCAGTATATGCATACATTATACAGATACAGCTATTCATTTTGGTTTCAACATAATTTTATGAATAGAATCGTTTGGAGCTAAATATTTGACGCTAGTAAGTGTTATGGAACAATTTTCAAAAGTTAGGCTTGAGAAA
>JABASH010004942.1:0-12992 GCA_019776445.1 Tomocerus maximus | reverse complement strand
TACAATTGAAAAGCTAAAAAAATAAAATTTGAATTTTTTTGTACTCAACTCAATGTAAATTGATCGAGTTCATATCAAATTCCGCTAGATACCTCGACCGAGGGGTGTCCAGCCTTAAAGCAATCGGAAATTAATGGATAACGAATTTAAAGTCTTAAAAGTAAAAATATCCTGGAGATGCAGCCCAATCAGTAGTGTAGTAAGATGAAAGGTTTTGTTCATTCAAGGTAATGTTAAGTTTACTCGAACCCATTAAAATATATCCTGTTTATATAGATGCAAATGTAAAATGCAGGTCTTGATTCAACCTGTTTCCATTAGCAGGATAGTAAATACGTATTTATGATGCCTTTTGTGTTACAAATTATTTTTGCCAGGCTAGTAGAATAACGAGACTGAGACTCACAGACGACTAATTGGCAAAGGCAGATGAGAACACAAAATTGAGATCCTAAAAGTATAGCTACCGGCACAAAAGGATGCTTGACAATTGAAGCTGCATCAAGTATATGAAGTCTTTGCAATTTTGAACAAGTTTTAATTTAAGATGTGTTTACATTATAATAGATATTACTTTGTGTCTATACTTTAGTAAGGCAATAGTTTACTAAAGAGCTTGATGTTTGCTTTGAAGTACTTAAATACCTACCTAGTTTGAGAGAGAATTTACTATCTTGCATCTTTGCTATGTACGCTAGCTATTCTCGCTACTGCCAAGCATTTCAGAGATTTGCACTACGCAAGGCTGACAGTTACTTGGCTACGACCATCCAGCTCGATGATTCGCATTTCATCTATCTTCGTTACATTTACCTGGAATGGAACCATTTTGATATTAAATACACTTCAATAAAAGACATCTTTCCTATTATTTCTATTGCCTCCTGGTTGGTTGAATTTGAGGCTTTTCGCAAATGATCTGCAAAGAGAAAACCCAGAACCTACATTCACTATGTGCTATTTTTACTTTTTGCTTTACCTGGTTTTCTTGGAATTAAGCAACCGATCTCTGACATTTCGAAGTTGTGGAGTAACGTAGAAATGCTGAATAGTAACTCAGAGTACACAAAATGTATTATTGCTAGTAGACTCCATTTCTCAGTGTATTGGGATACTATTTCAATAATTCATCGTATGGCTAATGGCTACTAAAGCCTAGAGAATATTTTTTTACAAATTTTAAAAGTCATTTTCCGTTATATTATTTGTCTATCTTCTACAAGTAATCTGTATCAGCAAGAAATGTCAGTCAGCAGGCCATTAGTACACGAGAATGTAATTTGGGCGATTGGGTATTTTTATTTGTAGTAACAATATTTTTATGGTCTGAGGTTGAATTGCAAGAATTTGTTTCTCTATGTAATTAAATTCAACGAATCGTAATCATAGTAGGTATTGAAAATATTCTTCTACGTTGCTCAAAATAGCATTTTTATTGTATTTCAATTGAATGGTCGGTGGTAGCTTTTCATACTATTAACCAAGGAACCTATAATAAATATACTGATAAGGAAGGGAAATAGAATCACTTTTGAATCTCCATAGTATAAATACTGCAAATGACGTCACTCGGGACTATCAAAATACGTTTTAAAAAGTACTGCACGTGACGTCACGAGCAGTAAAATAAATTTTTAGCCTTTTACTATGGTGAATTGCCGGGGCTTGCTATTAACTGTTGCTTACATGTAAGGCTGCTGTTATGCTTTTTGTGTCTAGACATTCAATTGATAAAAGTCATGTAACTGAATTTGCTGAATATCATTATTCAATATATACGTTTTACATAAGTTACAAACATTGTATTGGTACAAATAAATTAACAGTTGAGTGAAAGCATTTTATTTGTAGCTATGCTATGATTAGGTTTCATTCCCATTGAATTGTGCACATTTATTTCACGTGCCTTTTGGTACCTAAAACTCTTCAGTTCAGAGAGAAAGTTTGTGATGAATTTGAGGAAACAGTTTCCTCTCCGTGGGGTATTATGTTATGTGTATATATTGCATTGTATATGCATAATAGATGGATATAGATTCTGTTTGTGACATTTCCCTTTTAGCGTTATGTGAAGATAGACAAGTAAAAGCACAACTTTTCCTTGTGAACCATTTCTGCCTGGTGCTTCGGATTCTAAGAAATCTAAGTCGAAGCATCTGTTATATAAACACATTACCCCTATATAACAATGTATATATATACTTAAGGGGATCTCCGTTTCTGAGACTTTCCAGGAAGGACGTGAAATATGAAATGAAGTTGTATATTTCTTACAGCTGGTATAGTCCTCCCTTAGCTGATAAAGAATTTTTCCATTACCAATTTCCAAGAAACAAGAACGGAATGGCAGAAAGTTTTCCAGAATACAAAACTACTCGCCTTACTTTTTTGGTATTTGTGTGTATTGCAGAGAATCAGAGAACTATTCGTAGATTATTTTTTGCGTATGTAATTTTTGTTGATAAGGAGGAATAATATAAGATAGGTTAATGATGTTTTATTAAGGGTTATATGGAGATAAGAGTCAAAGTTTTATGTGGTTACACTATTTTACTGGTAGATTCAGCAATTGTGTTTATAATGTACAATTACCTAATGATTAGTGTGATTAGTTAATTGAAGCAATTAGTTAGTAGTCTAATTGTTCTAATTCTAGTCTAAGTCAATAAAATATAGTAGAAGAAAAACATTCTTAAAAATATCTTCTTTTTTTTCAGGTGAACGATGAAGTAGACAGTAGCGAGAAAGCAAGTGGAGTGGATGCAACGCGAATGTTTTTACTATCTACACTTCTTCGGAATAAACAGAGTCACGTATGTTGTGTGCTTTGTGAAGATTACATGACGGTGTATGACCGATACCCGTTGTTGGATGGGACTTTCTTTCTTAGTCCAATGTCGTACCTGAGAGACAGTATTCCGGTGCGTGACGACCTTCTTATAGAAAAGGTAAGCATTTCAATATATTGGCTTATAAAGATCCTATAACAATTTGAGCTTAAGGTTGCTGAAGTAGCTGTAGGATATGAATAAAAAATTGGTGTGAGTCACTGCTATCACAAAAACAGTGTAAGTTCATACATGTTTGATATGTTAACATTACCTTTTTACCAACTAAGAGAGTTGGTAGTAGTTGGCGATTGTACAGTAAACTACATAACAATTGTTTATCTTTTTTATTCATTGTGCCAGATTTATACTATTACAAGTGGCATACACAATAAAATGAAATAACAAGATTGTCATTCGTAAGTGTGTTTTGTAGTTTACACATTTACAGAGTTTAAGAGAGAGATGCGTTTTGTACAAATGGGATTTTTGTTCAAGATAACAGAAAACCAAGTTTGTGGATTTTATTTAGGAAGGTAATTGTGTGTGTACTTGCATGAAGAGAAGGTCACAGTTTCTTCTATTGAGGTAGGATAGGAATATTATGCTGGGGTAGCATCTCTAGAGCAATGTGTTATCAGAGCAGAGTATTCATATTATCTTGTTACTAAATCAAGTTAGATACACGATTAGAAAAAGAACCGTCTTGTCTATTATACCTTACATATACTATACTTTCTTGCACATAATAAAGTATTCTAGTTGCAGTAAAAAACAAAGGGCTTTGTTTGCAAATTTTGTGAGGACTTTCCGTATCTACTACCTCGACTGATAAATTGGATACTATGGTGTATGCTTAGTTATGCACATCTATAAATATTATGTGCAAAACATGCATGTTTATATTGTTATTTTTGTGTACTTAGCACTTTTGCACTTCGTCGTTTATATACATATTATATTATAAGCTCACTCAGTAACGCTAGTTTTTATACTCTGGGAAACTGCGAAAGAGTCAATTTAAGTTGCCTCCCCTTGGAATTGCAATTTATTTGCAGCTGCTGATAACAATTGTACTATGTTGTAGTCTCAAGTGAGATTCTGGGTGCAGCCGGCAGAAATGCAAATTGAGCTTGAGTTGCATGTGTGCAAATAAAATTGGCAGGCTTTGGGAGTAGGTAGATGTAATCTTGACTTGTAGTATAAGTTGTCTGGATAAACATACTTGGGGCTGGGAGCAGCTATGATTGAGCTGGAATGTATGTACTATTATTTCGGGTAGACTATGTTTATGCATATTATGTAGTCTAAGGTAAGTTTTTGTGCAAACTCGTTTTGTTTACTTGCTTTATTGCACTTTTTGTTGTTTTTTCTGCTGATTACCCACTGGTCTAATGCTGTTGTGATTTTGCGATTGTGCTGGTAACTTGGCTAGGGACAGGGATATCCATGTTACTAATTACTACGAAGGTAGATAATGAGATGGGTAATAGAAATTAAGACGCATTTTAGGATGTGTTTAAAATCCTCAAGTTTTTATGCCGTTTTGATAAGCAGAGCAATTCTTGGTTTCACATTTTCATTGATTTATTAGGCAACTGACTATAGATTAACATTACCGTATTGCCTGTATTCTATTTTCGTTTTCCAGAATGGTAGATAAGTTAGTGCATTTAGCGTGGCATGACATATGAGTCATTTTTATGCTAAATATTAATCTTAAAACTGAAAAAGATAGTCACATAAATGGGGTGCTTAAAATCATTCGACAGTCATAGTCATAATTCTCATAATGAATGTTCCAGCCAAAGATTAGATAGACCCAGCAACTCAGCAAGCATTACAGTTTGTCTCATGCATACCTGTTGTTTCGTGGTGGTGGAAGAAATACAAGTAACAAGCATAAAGACGTACATGTATGCACAGCACGGCTGTATACGTGTGTTTACATTTCTAAAGGAAATTATACAGCATCAACTATCTATACTAGCATACGGTCAAATGCATTTTCGTTTTCGTGCCATGCAATGCACAGTATTAGTAACTTACTACGCATTTGGCGTCTGGTTGCTGTTTTATTTGCATACACATGGAAAGTATTTATATACTTATCTATTTTGTTTATGTCTCCCAGTCACTAACTATAGATAGTACAGTGCTATTGCTATAAAAGATATTCTCGTATCTGCATAATTTAAGTATATAGGCGAGTAACAGAAAATACTTAAGAAGATAATTAGTATATCCTATATCATGTCTATTTATATAGATTACTTGGCTTAAACTTAGTTGAGGTATTATTAGTGTTATATAATTTTTGCTGTTATCAACTTTTTTGCTTTAAAACGTACATAGTAGCCATGAACAGGGAAATAATACATGATGGTAGTAATACGTAACATGCACTGCTAATGCTGTAATGCTCATTCTAAATGGGTAGCTATATGTATGGCACAATGTGTATGGCACTATATTTACTATTAGCACTATGATAATCCTGGTAGTATTTGTACGTTTGTATTTTGTATTTGTATTTGTAATTGCTTTATTGTCATACACCAAACAGATTCAATGTTACATGAAACTGATTTCCATTAGAGGACCAAAAATTAAGTATTTTGCATCGGTTAGTTTCACTTGAGTAGTAATATGTCACATCTCTCAGGTATATTTCTTTCTGTCACCATTATATATGTGTGCATAGGAAACATGATTATAAACTTTCTTCGGACAAATTCGTCTTGACGAATAAGGTAGATATTACAACAATCTAATGACTGAGTTTTCTTTATATTCACTGCTGTGGAAATATTTTGTATTCCATGGGAATATGTTGCCATTAGGCTCAATTTTGTCCCTCTATAATCTTATGTCTTATGCTAACTCTGCATTTCTGCTCCGAAAATAATTCTCAGCGGGAGCAATAGATATTATATTCTTGCACTACTCGGTAAGTCGGTACTATTCTAGAAACCGGTTCGGGAGTTTTTTCCCTTTTTAACTGACAATCGTGAGCGGGACAGGAAAAACAAGGGTTGATTCCAATTTTAGCTGGCTTCATGCAGCATGTAGCGTGCATTGCAATATAAATGATGTGAATTCCTATCAAACCATCCATCAACATCACACAGAAGTGTATACGTGCATAGCTTTCTGTTCATGGTAATTCAATATTAATACTAATTCATAATTCAATACTAATAGTAATAACGCAAAGCGAAGTAATATCCAGCCAGGAAATCGGAAATACTGCAGAGCCAGAGTAATAAATCCTTGTTGTTCTAACCGTTGTTGCATTGCATTGCAGTTAATGCAGTGCAGTTTGAAGTATGCTACTCTCTCCACTCTCCGACAATGTTTTCCTGTGCATTTTACCATTTGTTACATTTTTATCTGTTTTCTTCCTTGTGTGTGATGATAATATTGTGCGGGTTGCATCAGTGAGGGGCTTGCATGTTGCATTTAACTATTCTCTGACTGCGCTGTACTTTTTTATTTTGAGTTGGTCTGGTATCTACAGAGGGATAAGATACACAACATATCCTTGCATCATTGCTACACGTGCAGTTTGCTATTATACTATATATAGTCGTATTAAATATGCAGAGAGTTGGAACTTATTTGTCAGATGAAGCATATACGAAGATATTCTTACGCAATGATAGATAGAAGGGTTGAGCGTTGAGCACCACACAGTACAGGATATGCATGTGATTGTAAAGAATGGAGTTGTTATTCATGAATATAATTTCGGCAAAACAGGGCAGGGGCACTTTAATTTACATTGAGATAGGTCTGGTCTTGTTGGCTTGCCATGGCGTGGTTAGGTATTCGTAATTTAAAGGGAAAAAGTAACATTACAGTAAATAAGGGTTGTTGAGTGAAGTTGGGATGGAAGAGTTTAGTTCGGTGAGAGATGGTGGAAAGATACAGAGATACACATATAATACATATAAATATCCGAATTTAAAAGGAGATAGGGTATAGTGCGGGCTAGGGTTGGAGAAGCTTGGTTGTATGTAGTCATGTAGTATTTTTACAAACCACTTACACTTAGAGTAACTACAGGTTCGGTTGTTGTGTAAGGCCATGGATGCCCTTTACTTTTCGGTTTCGGAGTTGACGTAGAGTGTAATATATGTATAGCTGTCGTGTCAGTTTGCTCCCTGCTTGGGATAAAAATGGTAAGGTTAGGGTTAGGGTTGGACTGTAATGCTAGATCTTCTTGTGACTTTCCGATGTATTTTGGTAGAGTCCTGGACTGGCAGTGGCACCAGGAGGCGAGGGGATGAGGGTTGGTCTACTCTTCTCAACTGACGTGCTCTTTGGATCGATGCACATTACAGTCAGTCAAAGTCTCTGTAGAGAAGAGAGTGGTGTAGAGTAGGGTTTCTATATTTATTCTGCTCAGATGGATTGTTCGGATGGTGAAAACGTTAGAGTCTACATACACTACCAAATACGGTAGGATAGGGCAGAAATAAAATAGAGAAAACGCATCCCGTTGATTTAGGGCTCTGTTTCCCATATCCTCAGGCGTGCTCATCTATTGTTGTGTTGATGTAGTTCATAGAAGCTCTGTGTTAGATTTATATGGATGACGAATGCAGATAGATTATATTATTATTATGATGATGATGATGATGACTACATATAAAATTGGTATGCTTTATTATTTTTGATTCTTATAAGTATACAGGAGCTTAATGTATAAGTTAACTTGGTTAACGAACAATACCAGACAGAGCCAAAGCAGTACAATCGAATGAACTCAACTCAAGTGATGGAGAAGTAGACAACGGGACTAATTAACCGAAAGTATAATTTAGACCTGACTTGACATCTATTGTCAATTGGGAGATGGGAAGATGAGATAGTCTCTTTGTGCATTTGTGTTAGTGTTATGTTTCTGTCATGTCAACGGAAAGGGAAGGATAGCCAGGGAGAGAGAGACATGACAGGAAAGAAGCTGGGCTAGGCCACTAATTGGGGAAGGTGAGGCAATACTGTGCCAGTTGGGTCTGTCAGCCACTATTTAAAGTGTGAAAAAGGGTTGTTTAGCTAGATTAGCTGAACGAATGAATCAAATGAAGTTATAAAATAAATTGGCAGTTGAGTACAGCCTATGAGAAATGCAACTTTTGAGTTATTGCTGTAATAATAAAGGTATCGATTTTTATGGAAGTGGCGATAGTAAAATGGTGTCCTGCTGTTACTAACTAGTTAACTGTTAATTTACATTATTATTGGATAGCTAAAGCTATTATTATTAAGTACTGGGCCAGTTGTTTAAGAGCATTAATGAATTTCTGTTTTGTGTCTTTCGTATAGAATAAGTAGGTATGTACGATTCAATGGATGTCGATAAGTAGAACTATAAAGGATCCATGGAGGAATGTCATCTAATTATGAATAGAAATGTAGGTCATGTTCCAGCATAATAGTGTAAATTACAACAGCAAATGCCTGAGGGTGGTGTGTGGTTTAGGCTTAGTTTGACCAAAACGTGTGATTTAGTTTCTTCATTGAGTTGAATATGTGTTTTCTTTCTGTAACTCCATCTGCATGAATTTGGACTAGCCCTGCCTGAGGTACATCTTATCTTACCAAACTTACCATACAGGCTTTGGAAGTGTATTAAGTTACCTTATGGGGTTGCCCTGTCCTTCATGACATTTTTATGATTAACTTTTTTCGATGTGTATAATATAATATGAGTGTTGGTTGTTTTTGTTGATTACAATACTTTGAGATATCATGCCAAGATGAATGAGAAAATAAAAAGAATGTTTTTATTTACGGGGGAATTAACTGAAGTGAATTAAATTAGAGAGTTAGTATTTTATGGGTAGGATAGATTAAGAGAAATTGTCGTTAGTTTTTATAGCTCCATGATTTCGTGTATTAAAATGAGAGAAGAGAAAATCTGTTTCTTTCTTCTTTTCAGTTGCACTCAGTTCAGGCATAATACTAGTGCTGTAAATTAGATGATCTAGATCCAGATTTAGAGTGGATGAGCGAGTTTTTTTAGTCACATTGACAAAATGGGGTTAAGTTAATTCTACTTTTTGTTTCGTATGTATTTCAATGTGTACCTAGGAGAGTGCCTCAACCTATTGTACTACTCACCATACGTATAGTACGTATCCATACACATAATATACCTACAATATCAATGTCGATATTGTTAGTAGAAGACTTTTGTATGATTGTATGTGTTGTATTGTATTTATTTTGTTTGGTTAGAGTATTTTATCAGCGTAGGCAGGCAGCTCTGTTTGATGTTACCAGCATGTCAGATTGAAAATTGAAACCCTTCTCTCTTCTGCCTTCTTGATCTCTCGTCGTAGGGTAGGTGACTTTCTAGGCGTTTTAAACACAGTGTTGCATATCTATATAATTCCTTATAATAATACTCTAGGTCTCAGTCTGGCCATGACTCAGTTCACTTGTTTTGTTTAATGTTTTTGTGTAAGTGCATGGACTTCTTCTCTTTCGTAGATTCAATAATTAGTATGCGTAGGAGCGTTTCAGATTTAAAATAAAATTCCACATTAGTGATTCTAAGGCAGTAGGCCTTTTTCTGATACATACATGCTTTGTTAGTAAATTCGTAACTATACTAATAAGAACTACTTATTGGTGGCATTTATTGTTAAATATAACTGTAATGTGGTTATTGTTAGCTGAAGGGGTTGAATTGAAATTGGTGTTGTAGGGCAGTGTAACGCATTTTGATTTTTCAAATGGGTCTACCTGATTGACATCAACAATTTTGTTCTGCTTATACAAAGTTGTTTGGAGGAGACAGATGTTTCTATATTTTTACTTCGTTACGATTTTTAAATTCAATGATGGAATTATTTGATCTTATACGTTTGCACTATATTGGGATTCATTTGAAGCGTCAGGCTAGTAGTTGAAAAGTAAAAGAGGCAAACTACTTAATACCAATCATCTTCTCTTTAGTTAGTTAGTCATTATTATGTCATCATTCATAATACGTACAAATAGTTTTTGAATGATTGTCTTTCTAGATCTATTTTGCAAAATGAGCGAAACATAGACAGTAATAGAAATGATTGGCTTTGTAAGTTTAGTCTTAGAGAGTGAATGAGATCATAATTGCCATTATATGTAAGTTTTGTTTTGCTCGTGTTAAGTTAGCATGCAATAAACAGCAAGTTAGTTAGTTTAGTTAATGTTATTGTATATAGACTTGAATTATGATACGTCGATGTTCAGAAATAATAACTGTCGTCTGTGAATTTGCGATTTGCTCATTGTTTGATAGTTTGACGGATTTAATATGTCACGTAGAATGTGTTTATGTTAAATATTGGAGCATTTTTCTAGTCTTAAAACAATCAATGCCGACTAAAGATACATATTTTAAAGGACACTCAGAGGACAATTTTCTCATTTCATGAGTAGTGCTGACGAGTGAGTGGAGAAAATACAATGCAAATAAATATGTATGAACGCTTTTGCAGACTTATTTATGTTTCTATATAACGAGTTTGACCCGGTTTGGTTTTATGCGTGTACTTTAGCATAATAAATCTGCATTTTCGTTTCTGACGACTTGAAATGTATGTGCACTAACTTGTTACCGATAAGTTTGTGTTGGTCATTCTTAATACCTCGTATAATATGCTGAATGGTTAAATTTTAAATTTTTTTCTTGTCTAGTATTTATTTACAAGATATACTTACACCGTATCTGTAGATTGTAAGTAAAAGCTAGACCAGTAAAAGTTAAGTGAAAAAAGGCTGTAATGTAAACTGCAAATGACATAAGTGAGAAGGGAATGTGTGATAGTAGAATACTATAAACAATTTAATCGTATTTTATACTACATTGATGTGGGATGAGTGTTTACAACTTCGGCTATTGTCAAACGCTGCTAAAGTGTCTGAAAAACGCATATTTCGATGTCTGTAAATATGAGTTAAAGTTTTTGCACGCTTTTCTTGTCTCATGAAGACTATAAACCCATATTGTAGTTTATCCAGTATATAAGGCTTAGAGGATTCATGCTTTATCCTTTATTGCAGTCACACAGTCACACCACCAGATGCCTATAAGTTTTATGGCTTTGTTTTCACATTTTTTGCACGGATAATAATTTTGTTTTGTTATGGGAAGCACGTACTGGCAGTTCCATGGCGTGCAGTGTAATTTTTATTGCATGTGTATTAATTTCTCATCACAAGATATGACATGAGACGATGACGTTTGGGTAGCAAGGTTCAATTATGTCAATTTGTGATTTTAGATACTGACACATTGAGTGATCAATTAAGAAAATAGCAATTTTAGTGACCTAACTCTTAACTATTGACATTGTTTCCTGTGATTTGAATGTTTTCCTTTTCCTGCTAACATGAAATTAAATGTTAGGCCAGAATCTGAACAAAGTATGCTAGACAAAAATTTAATGTGAGAAAAGATCTGATTTCGGTCACCAGATTGAGATTTCGATTGCCGAGACTCTAATGCTTAGTTTGGTATTCTTTTAGGTAGATTTATAATTTAATGTCATGCTTTGCTCACATTTGGCATTGTATTGTGGTTGTGGATGAAACTAAACCTTAGTAGATGTTGATTGTGTTATAAAGTTTTGTCGTGAGCGTGCTGAATATACTGTATATCAATGTTTACTCCCTCAACTTGCAACACCACGCTATAGCAGGGATCCTTTCCTTTCTGCTTTTATTATGAACATGTGCGTGTTCGAACCTTAATTTATATAAAAGTGTGTGAAGAAAATGTTCTGTCTAGCCAAAAGACAGAGTTATCACGACAAGGTAATTAAGATTGAAACATTTTGGAGGATTAATAACAATGCGCCTTAAGCTGCTAAGAAAATAGTTGGAATTTGGAATGTAAAAGAGGGGAAAACATGAGAATAGTTGAGATAAAAATAGTGCAGGCTAAAGACTAGTACAATTATTATCTTAATCAAAATAGTTATACCATGAATCATGAGAAAACGTGCATATTATCAAATTATTATCATGTAAAGTAACTAGATGCAAGAGATGTGCAAGATCCAAAAATGTGAACTATGTTGTGAAACTATTTTTTGAAATGGTATTAAATGAGGGCTTGTATACTATTTGTGATTAATAGGGGAAATTAAAGAGCTGGGCCAATTTTTGGTACCGATTAGCGATTAGTTATTAATTGTTGGGGTCTCCGGAGACAATTTGGATTTAGGTAGCTCGCCAAGGTACTGTTATTATCTAGTTGTTTAATGTGCTCAAACAACATGTTTGTGATGAAGTTTAAAGTAGTACGTTGAAGAAACTTGCCGGCCGGTTTTTCAACTAGTTATTTATCTCGAGATGAGATTCATAGGTACTAAAGTACTAATCCAGTTCCTGCAGTTAAATGTTCGTGCAAATAAATTATAATTCATGAGATGGTAATTGATGAGAAGAGGATTGTTTTTAAGTCACGAATTGCTATTAAATGGGCTAGATTACTATTATGGACGATCTATTATTCTATTTAGTTTACTGCCAGTGCTTATACATAGATTTAGAAGGGTTGAAAATCAAATGAGTGTGTTCGGGTATTATAATATCAAGAAAGGAAATTCTTGTCGTGAGTTTTATTTTAATAGTAGCAACATGCATAATCATGCTAAGAAAGGTGATGGAATAGATTTAAACATGGTAAATTATAAGGAAACTAATCAAATCACCTTTCTTAATGTTGCAATGATATTGTTTTATTGAAATCCTAATTTGTATCTACTTGTTTTGTTACAGTCGCGTGTGATGGACGGGAGCGAATTGTTCCTTAACGCAGTGTGCATGAGATGTCTTGAGGGCTGGACTAAAGTCCTACATTGCAAGTTCTGCAATACAAAATGGAATCGCAGTGATTTGATGTTGGGTACTTGCTACAATTATGACATATTTGCTGACATCTGCTGCCCTCACCGAGTTTTGGTAAGTTCTCTTAACTTATTAACAAAGTAGCAACTTGATTGTTCTGTAATTGTTAGCAAAATTTTAATGCATTGCATAATATACATACTAGGTATTATAAAATAGGTACCAGAGTAGTTTTTTATGAAGAGATTTTATGATCACGTGGATTTAACTTAATATACTTAGTGCAATCATTAGAGCATGTTTAGATTATGGCGG
>JABASH010004941.1:0-12994 GCA_019776445.1 Tomocerus maximus | reverse complement strand
CAATCAATAACCTTAAAGCATTTTTCCTATCGGTGAGGCGAAATAACTTCATGGAATAGGTTAGCCTTCAGTTGGCTTTGCTATGTACAATCATATCTGTAAACAGTTGCATTCAAGCTTTATATTATCTACTACATATACTTCATAAAAAGATTAATATTGTTCCTACAAGAGCATGTGATTATCTTAAATTAGTTCAAAGTTCGAAAGTTTTGTTTATCTGGATTAACAATGCAATTATTTGACGTAATGCAAATATAGTAATTAATGTTAAATAGATAATATGGGGTATAATTACAAGTAGTTCTAAATAGCCAGCTGTGTCTGAAGAACCAAAAGTAGCGCAGCAAAACAGTTGACACCATTGGGAAGACCATCCAAATTTACATAGATGAGAAAACTTTAATTAGTATGATTTGGAGTTCAGTGGTTCAAAATTCAAATAATCACAGAAAATAAAAAGTGGGAAAATGTATCGCCTAGATTTAACTCTATAGATCTATGCAATCAGAAGTAGGTTAGTATAGTGTCGCCAAATGAAATACCTCATTGAAAGTACACCTTATCTAGCAGAAATCATGGAAGGTTGCTAAATACTAAAGATCTAACGAAGTTAAATATATCAGGAGAATTATTGAATATAAAAAATTAAAACTTTTGAAAAGCCCTCTTCAAAAATTTCAAAATTTGGGGGGCCATACAACCAACCAACTATTTTTAAATTCATATCAATTTATCTGTCTTATTATTACCAAGTTTATATAAGTTAATAATATCTTCTTATGCCCAATTTCAATTGATAAATTCGGGATTCTAAATGTACGGCTGTATCTTGGATTGTTTGGTTTATTAATTAATGAAGATTTTTAGCATGCTTTGTTTCTAAAGAAAGATGGAATTATTACAACAAAAGTACACTTAAAAGATATTCATTGTCTGTTTTAAATAGTTAGAAAATAAGATTTAAACTGTAAATCGTAGCTTTTAATGTTAGCTACTGATATGAATTAGTTTGTAGCAACACAATTTCAAAAGTGAATATGAAGTTAACTATTGACACCAGGAGTTTCCGTTTCACGAAAAAGATATTCATTCCAGTTAAACCGACTGGATTTAGTTGCATCATTCTTTCCAGCCTTTCAATCTGAATATTATAAATTATCGATTAGGTCATAATTATTATGATTAGAAGTGAAATTCCCTATTATACTAAATAATACAATAGGGACTTTCATTTCAGGTAAGTTTAGTTTAAGTTCAATTTAAGAAGTTTAAGAAATGATACCATAACCGTGTATTTGGAATCCGGACACAGTTGCAAATTCCTCACAACTTGCATAGCACAAGAATGAATCTCTCCTCCATAATACGTGACCATTAAGCATCGTGCAAGAAATTGCAGAAAGGAAACAAACGTGTAGATGCTTTCAATATAAGTACCTTTTCCAGGTGTGGTGACCCAGTGGAACAACTATGATATTAATAAAGCAAAATGAAGGGGTAGATTAAAGAAAGACAATTTCTATCTATACAAAGTATATAAACATTCTGATTCTGACTTACATGAACGGAAATACGGTATACATTAACGCAGTAGGACACAAAAACAATTGGTGAGAGAAACTTTTGTACTGCAGTCATTAATTTGCAGAGTATCAAGAATTCCCTTCGAATTTCTGTAAAGAGCCCATTTTCTGCGAGAGAGAACCAAGCCAGAATTTAATAATAGGTCATTTAATAAAGACTATTAATTGCATCAACAGAATACCTGAAAAGTTTTGTGTTTCGTCATCCCAAGTTTTAATTTGCGATTTGATATGCAATGTTAATACTTTGAATTTGTAGGATAAAGCCCGACTGAGTGTAATAATGAGAATATCCATGAAATTCCAGGAATATATGCGACATTTATCATAGAAAAACATAATGATTGTAATCATAGGATTGTACGAAAAAAGGTATTTTAATCCCGTGTCGCTCAAGAATCCTCCATAAAAATACTTTTTCATAAACGATGAGTCAACGCCCACGGCTAGATCAAAATTTATTGAGGTTACAACCAAGATTTAACAAAAATTCATAAACATAAAAACATAATTTAATCCATAACTCAGCTTACTTCTCTCCCCATTTAAAATTGCAGTGAAATCATACAACAAATTTTCAAGAATTGCCCAAAGCCAAACAGCGGCACTAATACAGATTACATGACGACTGAGATGTTTATCTGGCTCTTGAAAGTGTAGTTTGTCACAGGTAACCTTCCAATTTTGAAGCAGGTTGATAAAAGATCTACTTTGAAAAAGTAGATATGAATATCTACAGAACAATAAAGTTGTTAATTGAAATTAACATATTGATAATAGTTGGATAAATGCATACACCTATAAGCAAAAATGTTTAACAAAAATTAGTTTGCATTAAACAAAGGAATTACAATTAGCTTACATGAAGAGTGTCATCAAGATTACTATGATAGTTTGTGCTGTTATAGCTATTTCTTTAACAGATCCCTGAGATTCACTTGTAACGCATTCATAAATTTGAAGAATCAAGTAGCATAAGGTGAAAATCAGAAAGACAACAGAAAATATCGAAGAAAAACTTTTCCATCTGTGGATAAAATATGATTAAGGTCATGTTTACAATAAAATCATAATAGTATTTTAGGTTATATCGGAATCAAGAAATTAAAAATTTAGTAAGATAAGCCTTTGAAGAAAAAGATAACCTGAATTTCAGTTGTTTGGAATTAACAGCCCTTATCCCGCTAATAGGAAGTGCGCCAGTTAGTTTGCCAAAAAATAAAATTGGTTTGAAACTTTGGTAAAAGGAATCTTGATCTTGCTCTCCTTCAATATTTACTGTACAAGAGCAAGAAGATATTAAGGAATCCAATAAAATTGGAAGTAAATGTTTTTTCCGGGCCACAAGGAACATTTTTACAATTTTTGTATTATGAAGTTTCTAGATTCGAACATGGTTTTATAGGCAAAATAAACAGTCTATTTTTAAAAGTGTCGACAATATTGCTAGGTTGCTGGTAAGCATAATAATAGTTGAAAAGTATCTATGAACCTTTTGTAATTTGCTAATGCTATATGTATTAAAATAATAAGCCATACATGCCAATAAAAGTCATTTGGACCTACCCATTTCATTCACCAAACAGACATTTAATTTTTCAATGGGCATTACTACTTAAATGATTATGTACTTCGGTGCAATAATAATGGTATGGATATGAGACAAGTAGCAGTGGCAAATAAAACGTAAATCCAATACAAAATACTTATGTGTGCATATATGGTTTGGTTATCATAAGTATAGTCACTTACTTTCGAATACAACGATTATGCATTGTGATTGAATTTTGATTGAATTCTACATAATTTTTATTAATTGATGAACTAAATATACGGTCATTCAGATACACACGCAATATCTTTTCCGTAATTGACAGCATATTATAGTAAATTGAGTAAATTGCCAACCCTTCTTCAAATTAGTTCATATATACTCTATAAGTAAATAAAATGTTGTGATTATATAGTTACAACACATTGCTTATTCTGCTTATTTATTACTACACTATAGTTGATAGTTAAAACGCTATGTAAACAAATAATTCTGATTGCGATAATGTTTATTAACTAGTATTTCCTTATGTCAGACTGCGTCCAAAAATTTTGGCAGGTAGGTACCCATTAGTATTATCATTTACAAATGTATCACTTGCATACACTATTCATCCTTTTATTGATTTTACTCAGCATGGTCATCGTACTTGAAATAAAATTGACAAGATTCCAGGAGATGGGAGTCCCATCGTTTACCCTTCACTCAGCAAATCTCCCACTCAAATGCATTGACAACTTCGAATTTTCCGAATCGACAATGAATATAATCGAGATGTCCTGTCCTACTTCGACCTGCTTATGCAGGGACAAGAATCTTTCTGAGATTTCAAATTGACCTCATTCGACCTTCAGCGATGAATAGATTTCAAGTTATAACCATTAATTTCCCTAAAAAAGAACCCAAGATAGGCGTAAAGTAGGGAAATTGTTTTCAATAAAATGTGTTACAGAAATAAACTTTTTTCAAAAATCCGCCGGTCGGAATTGAAGTGAATATATATCTGTATGTATGTACAAATATTACACAAGCTGATCAAATCTTTTGGGATTGTCAGCTCCACTTTTTTTATTTAGTTCAAGCGTTCACAGATGCAGTGCATACAAGATATCCAAATAAAATAATTTGTATTATTACCAATGTATACTCATCGTATGCTTAAATAGATACTTGAGTAGACATTTATATACTATGTGATAATAATATGTCTGCATTATCATAATCCCTACTCAATTGTCAATTATATTCGTGTTTGTGATAAACTGGGTCGGACTATGCTATGCTGTAGAAACCGTTGAAGATTATATATATGGAAATAAAACAAACTCAATGAGATAAGATAGGAAATTAGGGCATTGACTTGTCGGTTATTAAGTTACACTCAATACCTAACTGACACTTCGTCTTTCATTCCTTCTACTATTTATTCAGTCACATTTCCATTCCCAATGGAGGCATTTTATTGATATTATCAAGTATCAAGTTACAGCTAAGCATGTGTACGAGTAGGTACTGTGATTGTAATAAATGATTTAAATTCAGCGTTGATATTTTAGCCAATATTTGCACCAGACAGTTAATTGCAACTCAGCGATAATGTGGATGAGTTTTTGTTTCTTAGAATGGAATAGTTAAGATATTTATGGGAAAATGTCTATATAAGTAAGCAGAAATCCAGGCTTGAATAATTATTAGTTTTTTGAAAAAAAAGATTAGATTCAAAAAATGCACAAGAACCATTGTAATACTTAATTGATGGAATACAAATATTTCAGACGAACGGACGAAATAACCGGATAAGTAACAGGAAGCTGTAAACCGAAGAAAAGCTTCCATTGCCCACACTTTTTACTCACGCTTCCCGGGCTTTGCCTTTTGTACAAAAATAAAAATTCAGCTTCCGTTTAAGGAAGCTTAAACACAGACAGCTATGAATACGTCCGGTATAGTAATAATATATATAATACCTTTCTACGTATATGGTTATACCTAGGTAAAGTATTTACTGTCATGTCTGTCTTATTGTCATATTTGATTATGATATCATATTATAATTTATTGACTGGAGTCCATCATTCCACTAATTTAGTATTTAACTCATTGCATCTTAGCGTTCATCATCTTCATCCCTGAAAAAGGAAAAAAATTGATTAATGATATGAATTGAAAATGTCTGTCATTATTATTAGAAAGATTAGTATCAGAAGTTGTTGCAATATTTATTCATAGGATTGCATATTTTGCATCCATTATTCATTTTTTTATACATCATTTCTTTTTTGTCAATTACTATAAAAATATGATAATAAATATTTTAAGTGTACCTTTTGTATATAGTTGTCTTGTAGATAAATTCAATTTTCAAATGTAGTAGTTATTAGCTTGAGTGTAAATATATCACAAAATACAAAAACGATGCTAATAATAACTTCGTTCTGAATTATCACAGGCATAGCAGGAATTGTAGATTTCCTGACAAACCATTCGTCTTCTTGGACTCAGACTAAAATGACATAACCCGTTGTTAGAGAATATGTAAACGGTTAATAAGAGGAAGTTGTAAAAATGTGTTATCTAATATCTCGTGTATAAGCCAAAACTTTTCAGATATAATATTCTCAAAACGGTGTGTATTATTGTGGGCTGAGTTGCATGAACGTGGCATATGTCTCATGTTTAGCCACATAAGGTCGGATTTTGTACAGAGCAGTCTCAATGTGCGTGTTTAATTCCATGAGGTCTCGGAGGGGGAGTTAAAAATAGGATGGAATAATTTTACATCTGCTTGCCACATGCTCTACATTTTCCTGAATAGAAATTCAATCCCTTTTGCTTTGCTGGCTTCAATATCTTGTGCATGTCACACGACGTTTTATTCGTTTCAATAAATTCCGTTCAAACGCTTAATATATATACCTACTTAATTACTGTATATACTTTGATGATTTATTATGTAATTGCATAATAATTAATTAGTAAATAAATTGAGTAAAATAGTAAATAGTATAATATTAATAGTCATAAAACTACTTGAGTTTTGTTAGCACAATAAAAACAGTAAAGAAAATATATTTGTTTTTCTGCTTTGAATGAATACAGTTTGCTAAAAGTTTTAAGACGGGGAAGTCTGAAAGTGAAACAAATGAGATCTGAATGAGTCAAAGTCTAGCCTGGAGTAGTTTAGGATTTTTAGATGTTCTTATGCACAAACAGTGCAAGTGCTAAAATGGATCTAACCTTGATGTTTCTTTACCAATTACATACAACTGCACATATGTACCAGTGATGGGCAAATGAGAGGACTACTTACGGGATGAGCACAGTGTGAGACGAGTCCCGGACGCGTCTTTCGAATTTACAGAAGACTACCAGAGGACTTGATTATTGCCTTCAGATTTTGAGAGAACTTTGGGAGGACTTAATAAGCGGTCACGTGACCGAGAGGACTTTAGGAGGACTTAATTTCGTTGATCTGAGTTTGGGAGGACTTAATTAATAGTCACATGACTTAGGAGGACTTTTGGGAAGACTTAGTTTTGTGAGTCTGAATTTGAGAGGAATTTGGGAGGACTTAGCTAATAGCCACGTGACTTGGGAGGACTTTGGGAGGACTTGTTTATTGATATTAAAATTGGGACGAGTCTTTCCCACTAGGTAGTCCTCTCACTGAAGTTCAGAGGACTATATATCGGAGGACTCAGGATGAGCTCGTGCCCATCATCACTGATATGCACTGATGTCTCAGTTAGTGGCCTGTCTGCTGTAAACTGTTAGGAATTTTATATAAATGTTATCATGTAATGGGGTAATGTCGGATACTTAATATTGTGTAATGTAAAGTGACGGATAATAATTATCTACAAGCCAGTTTTTCACGAGGCATAAAGATGTAATTGATTGACAAGTTCCCAAATATCTTATGTATAATTTGATTTAATGTTCTTCTATTTGGAGATTAGCCCACAGTCTAATTGAAAATTGACCTATTATTATTGGTACAGCACTATGTAATATGCTACTAATAATGAATTATACTTATATACTTAATTTGTGACTTATTAAAACCACATAATCATCCGGGTTTTACAAAATGCATAATTGCATACAGTTGCAACTGTTAAGGCTTGGGTAACAAGTAACATGTATATTTTTTATTGGGTTAGGTTTTAAAAGAGGCAACACACTGACCCGTGCCCTTCACGGTTGAACGGTTGCAACTGTACATGCAATTTGTAAAAAAACCCATTATTAATAATTTTCTTTATAAGCAACTTAGATTTATATATATACCTACTTGATTTCTATAATAAATGCAGTTCATAGTTTGATCAATATGCACCTAAATGACAATCACTAACTTACAGTATCAGTATGGGCTATATATTTTTTACTTCAGCACAAAATACAATATTTGATACAATCCTGCAGTTTAACTTATTGTGGTGTCTATAAAATTGAAATGGTAAGGATGAATTTCAACTTTACACTTAAATTAATATTAAATATATATTTTACATGTTTTTATGTTTTTATACAAAATACTTAGTATATCTTTGAATGTAAATTTTTAGGTAAAACGTTTTATTGCCGAGAATCTCTCGATTTATCCTTATTCATGAATACCAAAATATTTTATTTACGTCAGAGAATTTAAACAAAACAGTAAAGACAAGAATTAACCCAGACCACACAAATAAAAGACTGATGTAATAACGTGTATATTGTCGTACAGGTACAGATTAGCAAAGAAGCAGAGGTTTTGCATTATACGTGTTATTAGATAGCATTATCTATCGTGCAAACTTAAGTGAGGTCGCTTATTCTACGTGTACAAAACAAAAACGTTTGACTCATCCATCTATAGGTACTACAACGTTTTTGTACAAGTTTTTCTTATATAACAATATCATCTGCTTGTTTGTTCGCAGTTTGTTGTTGAGATTCAAGGTGAATCGAGCAATTATTGATCTCGTGTAACTTAGAAGTAGGATTGAGGGTAGGACATAAAAAATACTTCTTTGATATGTGATTTCATTATTACACGAATAGGCAACAGTGTTAAAGTATTATTGTGCCGGTCATAACTATGACAGGTAAGTTTATTTAAAAATTATACTTAGGTATAGTCATATTTTTGCACGAGTAATGCAATTAACAATAGTAATCATTCTTCTAAGAGTTCTAAAGACTTTTGTACATCAAAGCAATTTTGTCCTATCTTATTCACTGGATGACAGATCTTATCGAGTTTTACTACACATTTAACATTATTCATTATATTATTTAGTAATTCAATAGGTACTACGAGTTTATGTGTCAAGTCAAGTGTGAGATTTGTTGACCAATCCCTAATGGTACATTGGCTCGGGGAAATTAATATACCTAACTATGTACTTACGTAAATACATTGGCCATGCCATTTGACATTTACATTTGTACATACTATTTATTATCAATCTGAAGTTCAGTTCATCATTCTGAACTGTACTCTCTTAGGCTGTTTGGTTTAATTTTAATTAAAAGAGTTCAAACATAAAAAGATTTGTAAATTCGCTAGGGTGAGAATGATATTTTATTTGCCTGAAGAGAGATTCACAAGAGTTCGCCAAAACTCAATTCCATGAGATGCCGTACTTTAGTCCCCAAGTGAAAAGGGAAACATTATAACATTCTGCTATTACCCTGTTAGACAGCAGCCAGCTAACCATGCAATAATTTTCGAAGTTTATTTTCCATTTATCTCCAAGTTCTACTATGGCTACAACATAAGGTTTCAAAAAAAATGTAATTTCAAAACTAAAACTTGGTTAGTAGTAGTCTAGCGGTTTATCGATATCTGCTCCGTGTCAGCCGTAGTTCAGACAGCCATTGCAAATATCTTTGTAGTTTGGAACTGAAATAAAATTTTGAAATTTCGCTAGGTTACAAATCTCGAAATGTTGTTGACTTTTTTATGAGACATTATACTTGTCTTCGTAGCTATCGTAGAACCAGAGATTTTTCGACAGGAATGAGCCCAAGTCTAGGACAACAGAATATATTATACAAATAGCTCCTTTTATAATTTTGCATGCAAGCCCTTTTTTGGCAAGGCACATTCTTAAGATCCAAATATTAAAACGTAATAGTTAACAACAGTCAGTATAAAAATTAATGATGCAACATTAAGTATTGTTTTTAAATTGTAATTAATGCAAGTACTATTGCAAGTATTACTGGAGGCTTTATATAAGGAATGTATTGAAACACTATTTCAGCCTCTATTCATTTAAAATTTGATTGGTTTGTCAACTAAATTTAGGCTGATTGCTACTTTATGCATAGATAAATTAGTAAAAAAGGAAAAAATCATTACTTTTTTAAAAAAGGTTGCTATTTTCCCTTTTTGTAAGAAAGTAATTGCTTTTTTGTTCCTTGGTCAACTAAAGATTATTTAAGTTAATCCAATTGATACTAAAAAAGATTTCCGTAAAAATGGTCTCAATATATTTAGAAACGACGCATGAAAAAATGATGGAGATTCTGGAGAAACAGGTAGGACTGTCTTCGGCTGAAGTGGAGAAAGCAATCAATGTGATAAAACTTGTAACGGAAGCCATGAATAAATATCCACATCTCCATCCGATCTCATCCAGGAATAAACAACCCATTGAAAAATCGGATATTTTCTGCCGACTTAGACTGGCAGCCAGCTCTTATCTGAATATAAATAAGAAAAATGGGAAACTGAGATCATCGAAAGTTACACTTGAATGTTCGATTGATAAAAGTAAAAAGAGAACTTTGGATATTAGACAACTACGAAAGGAAAATGATAAAAAATGGAAAAAGGTTTTTAAATCTTCAGGAATAAATCCGGTGGCTAATTCAATAACCGACAAGAGCACCAACTCGGTAATAGATGAATCTGAAACAATCCGGGAGAACTGCTATATTTGCAAAATAAAATATTCAAATCTGCACCATTTCTACCACCGATTGTGCAAAAAATGTGGAGATTTCAATTTCCAAAAACGATCCCAATCTGGAAATCTTACAGGTAAAGTGGCTCTGGTGACAGGAGGGCGAATAAAAATCGGGTACGAAGTAGTTTTGAAATTGCTCCGGTGTGGAGCATTTGTTATTACCACAACCAGATTTCCAGCAAATGCAGCAAAAAGATATTCCAGCGAAACCGATTTCCAGGTTTGGAAAGACCGATTGCATATTTACGCTCTAGATCTCCGGTTCATCAGACACGTTGAACAATTTTGTGGGTATATCTCCAAAAATTACGACAGACTAGATATCCTGATTCAGAATGCGGCTCAAACAGTTCGGCGTCCAGTGGCATTTTACAGTCATTTATTCAATGAAGAAGTTAATATTTCAAATCCGTCTTCATTAGTTCATTCCTGGGATGTTCAGGCCATGGCGATTGTTGAAGACAACCAAAATAATGGGGCATTGCTACTGTCAGCACCGAATTTAATTCCTAAATCTGTAGAAGCGTCACAAATGAGAATACATCCGGAAGACCATCGATACCATGAATCCATGACTGAAATAAATAAACATTTTCCCTTGGGATGTTACGATGAAGACCATCAGCAAGTTGATCTCCGACCCAATAATTCTTGGCTGTTGGAAGCAGACCAAGTCGACACTGTTGAACTAATCGAAGTCAATTTAGTCAATTCTATAGCTCCGTTTATTATTCTTAGCAAATTAACTCCACTTCTGAAAACATCTGCGCAAACTGATGACCCTTTTAAATTTTCATCAGTTATTCTAGTTTCGGCAATGGAAGGAAAATTTAATCGTTTCAAAACTAGTAAACACCCGCATACGAATTGTGCCAAAGCCTCCCTAAATATGCTAGTCCGGACGTCTGCCCAATACTATAGGCTGTTCGGAGTGTTACTTAATGCTGTAGACACCGGATGGGTCACCGACGAAGATCCTACTCCCCTGCGACGAAATCGTGACCCAGAATCAACAGAAAAATGGGAACCGCCCATTGACTGTATTGATGCCGCTGCAAGAATTCTCGATCCTGTCTTTCAAACTAATAATAATGGTGATACATCTTTCGGAATGTTTTTCAAAGACTATCTCCCTTCGGAATGGTGACTTGATCAGACTGCCCACCGACTCAAAACCATCTACCTACTTATGGTTGATGTCAAAACGATTGTTGCATTCCTAATTCACTTCTGTGTCTGTGATTAATTTTATTTATTTCTATCTTACAACTCGCACAACGATAATAAAATATTACCCATGCTAACCTACATGCCAATTCATTTACCAAAGAAAAACTAAAGAATATCATGTTAATGAGAGTTTTCAGTTTTTATCGCTTAAAAATCATAAAAACCTCAAAATTATCAGCTAGCGCTCAGTTAATCAGGTATACCTGTTAGATACAGATTCTAAGTATACCTAATAATATTATTGTTAGAGATCAAAAGTATAAAAGTTGTTAGATTTATAAATTGAAACTGCTTTGACAATATTTTTGCCGATATACTACAGTGGAGTTTAATTATTTTTATGTAAGAAGTTTGCAGCATGAATCGTACATTATAGCATAGCTAATAGAGATTATAGTATCCAAGTACCTAAGTATTACTATGTATCGTAGAAAATAAATGTTTGGTTAAAGTTATAATAAAAGTTGTACTTTTAATTGCTTTTACATCGCATTAACTTTACCTTTACACGAATCAATTCAAAACTGCTAATAGAATTCAAAAATAGAAAGATTCTATTTGACATTACTGAAAAGATTAAATTACATTGAAAAATTATAAAAGCTTATAATGAGCGTGGTGTAAAATATTATTAGGTAAACCTTGATAGTAAACACATAAGTAATTAAAATAGTTAGAATTGACTAATGCCACAAAAGTAAACCTCCATATTTACATGACAATGCAAGACGCTGGCGATGGTTCGCGAAGCTCCCACAGTTTGTAAATGACCTTTTTGGTTTCCTCATAGCCTCTGCCTCCATATCCAGAGTCGACAAAGACAGCCCCAATCAGAGCTTCGACAAACTTGTCTAATATACTGAACCGCTGGACTCCAGGTGCCAATTGAATAAATCGGCTGAGTTCCAACTTTTCAGCAATTTGTTGCTGTTTGAATCCGGAGACCATATCCGCTCTCATCTTGGTCAACTCGCCTTCCTTCGCTATGGGATGGGCTCGGAACAAATACTCTGTGATCACAAGTTGGATGACACTGTCCCCAAGATGCTCCATTCGCTGGTAGTTCTTCAAATTCAGGTCTGTCACTCTGAGACTGTCGTGAGTTACTGCTTCCTTCAACAAAGCTGGATTACTGAAATGGTAGCCAATCTTGTATTCAAGATTACTCAGTGATGACGCATCTAAAAATAAATAAAAATGTTCCTTATTTAAAACCAAATCCTAATTGATCAACTCTTTGCATGTATTATAATGTAAGACAAATAATAATAATAAGCTCTAATGTCTGATGAAAGGAATTATTAGAATCATATATACACCCTGAAAATTTAATTACAATGGAAAACTCTTTACTGGCAAAACTGGTAGGTAGTTCTGGGACATGGGATTTTGCATAATTACAGCTATAATATCATAAGAATTGCAAATATTATGTTTTAAAATACGAGTTTAAAAGTTTCAATCTCCGAAAAAAGAATAATTTTGTTAAATATTTATAAATACTGCAAATTAAACAAAATGTTTTTATGGAAATTGAAATAAGGAAGTGTTTTTCAAGACAATCAATAAATATTCCTATTGGCTGTTAGTAATTTGACATAATAGCTCATATAAATATTGTGTGGCCACCCAATAAACACTGCTAACATTGAATATAGAAT
>JABASH010004940.1:0-12996 GCA_019776445.1 Tomocerus maximus | reverse complement strand
TAGATTAAAAAATTCTACTGACATTTATTACGCTATGCTACTTTCATTATGCAGAACAAGGCAAAATACATTCAACTATAAGTGTGAAGTTGAGAGTCTATACTGTGGGTAAGTGGGGTATGTATGATTTTATAATTCTGCAATTTGTACTTATTTCTCATAGCAAGACTTGTGCTAAAGCAACTCCATCAGTACGACTTTAGTACTGTAATGATGGCAATTATTAATGAGCTACTAATAATTTCTAAGAAAACTAGTTAACTTAGCCGTAGATATAAATAACAAACCTACATTTTATTTTACTCGCAAATCTTAATTACGTAACATGACACTTTGTATTTCTAAGCCCATAGTTAGACGCTCGCCAATTGGATATTTTTTTCTCAAACTACAATTAAAAGAAATCACAGTTGAGAAAGAAATATATTGGTAGGCATATATTTACGCGCATAGATTAACTAAATCTAAGAAAAATTTGTCTCGTCTCAGAATCATCTTAAGTCATTCGTGACATTGTAATTGAACTAGAAATCAATGGAACATGTAAATAAAATCAATAAAGCATGCCTGAAGAAGATTAAAACACTTGAGTTTTGTATAACAATAACAGTTTATCGAAGCCTGATATTTTATAATTTGAATTATTGTATAGTTTCTATATAACCAGTATATTTTTGACTGAAAAGTACTACTACGATGATCTTTGTTCAGGAATCTATGCTGTTATCGCCTTGCTGGTCTTGGCAGTGATACTTGTGAAGTATAGTCTTTATTGACAGCAAATTATATCTTCGCGTTTGTTGATTGCAACAGTATTTTTTATTACTAAATTATCTTTTGACTTATTGCTGGGACTCTGCCATCTTCTCAGCCTTTTGCGCAACTTCTTCAATAGGGCCTACCATGTAAAAAGCCATTTCTGGAAGGTGATCGTATTCTCCGCCGAGAATCTTCTTAAAGCCCTATAATTTTTATTAAAAAAAGTAATTTTTAGACCATTATTTTAAGGGAAGTCAAAAAGCACAGTAACTTGGCGAACGAAATACTTACTCTGATAGTTTCCTCAATTGGAACTAATTTTCCTTGATGTCCAGTNTGGCGAACGAAATACTTACTCTGATAGTTTCCTCAATTGGAACTAATTTTCCTTGATGTCCAGTGAAGACTTCAGCGACCTGGAAAGGTTGACTAAGGAAACGTTGGATCTTACGGGCTCGTGCTACAGTCAATTTATCTTCTTCAGACAACTCATCCATACCCAAAATAGCAATAATATCTTGTAGAGATTTATAATCTTGCAAGATTTTCTGGACACCACGAGCTACTCCGTAATGTTCTGCGCCAATGACGTTGGGGTCCATGATACGTGAGGTGGAATCAAGAGGATCTACAGCCGGGTAAATACCCAATTCTGCAATAGCTCTGGACAATACAGTTGTGGCGTCCAAATGAGCGAATGTAGTAGCAGGGGCAGGATCGGTTAAATCGTCAGCGGGCACGTAAATAGCTTGTACAGAAGTAATGGATCCCTTTTTGGTAGTTGTAATACGTTCCTGCATAGAACCCATGTCAGTTGCCAACGTTGGTTGATATCCTACGGCAGATGGAATACGACCGAGCAAAGCAGATACTTCAGAACCGGCTTGTGTGAATCTGAAGATGTTGTCGATGAAAAGAAGTACATCTTGACCTTCCTGGTCACGGAAATATTCGGCTACAGTAAGACCAGTTAAAGCGACACGAGCACGAGCGCCTGGAGGTTCGTTCATTTGTCCGTACACAAGTGCGACCTTAAGAATTTTAACATTTATTAATTAACTATCGTATCGACACCGATACCTTTTAAAAATGTTAAGGTTAACGTAAAATATTCATAGCTTTACCTTAGAAGTCTTGTCTTTCAGAGAAATAACACCTCCTTCAATCATTTCCTTGTAAAGATCATTACCCTCTCTTGTTCTTTCACCGACTCCAGCAAACACTGAGTAACCACCGTGAGCTTTGGCGATGTTGTTAATCAGTTCCATAATTAACACAGTTTTTCCTACTCCGGCTCCGCCAAACAATCCTGTAGCACAAAATAAGTTATTTAAATGTGGCAATATTCACAGAAGTAACTTCGCCTTAGAAGATGTATTTACCGATTTTTCCTCCCTTTGCATATGGAGCAAGTAGATCTACAACCTTGATTCCCGTTACCAAGATTTCCTGTTCGACACTCATTTCGGTAAATGGAGGAGCTTCTGCGTGAATAGCAGCAAACTTGTCGGAATTGATGGGACCTCTTTCGTCAATAGGCTCGCCTGTACGAACAATTGATATTATAGAGCGTCTTTGAAATTGTTATAGTCATAGCCGAGAACATAAGATATCTGCATACCGATAACATTCATGATGCGGCCCAAAGTTTCTGGACCTACAGGGATGGTAATAGGAGATCCCAAATCCGTAACCTTTTGGCCACGAATGAGACCTTCTGTACCGTCCATGGCAATGGTTCGAACAACATTTTCACCTAAAATATACATAAAAATCATTAAAATTCAGCCTGCCATTTATCATCAGAAATTATTATCAAAGCTTTCGAGAGACATTATGACCCCTGAGGTTATTGTACAATGAATTAAATATTACCTAAATGTTGGGCAACTTCCAATATAAGTTTAGGTTTTCTGTCCGATACTTCCAAGGCATTTAAAATGGAAGGTAGGGTATCTTCAAATTGTACATCTACGACGGCACCAATAACAGCGGTAATTTTGCCATTGGCTATTCCTTTGGCTGCAGCTTGGGAAGCGTAGCTCTTTCCCCCTGTTATTACGAATTTAAAATTAATTCTTGGCCTTTTAATCCATATTTTTCGCCATATTAGTTACCTTTATATATCTACGTAGAAAAAGTAGTAACAAATAATATTATCTTGCATTCATAAGGAATAAGCTAAGCTATAGCTGTGAATTAAAGGAAACATTATTTCATATTGCATATACTTATGTTTCATCATTGCATACCCTTGTTGAAGCAAGTAAGATTTGCTTAAAAGCCAATACAGCACAGTTAGTTACACAACAGTCATAATTTAAACACCAAAAATAGATTACTAGACTGGACTAAGTCACAAGTAAAACAGACGAACTTACGAACAACTTGCGCAGACGAAAATTGCATATTGGCATTTCTCCACAAAAGTCATACGGCTCAAAAAGATGAGAGAATAGTTTCACATTTGGCTTCCATAATGCAAATGAATTTTATAATGCTACATACTATTAAAAGTGAGTTATTTAAAAAGGCTCAATTTTGAAAACCTAAATGACCTGATGAAGCTGGACCAGCTGGAGAAAACGCTCCTTTTTTAGCAGATACAGGAGTTTGTCTTTGATCAGCAGCAATATTAAAAACATCGACTGCAGAAGCTAGATTATGCTTTTTGTCTTTCGTTGAAGGTGATGCAGTTTTGGCCGGTTGAAGAAAATTCCTAATTCTTTCGCTTACTTCTTGTGAATTTGGTGTACTTGGTTTAATTGGGGGAGTCTCACTTGAGGAGCCTGATGATGACTTCCGTCCGAACACTACAATCCTTACGACTACTACAAAAGCCGGAGAAAGCCATAATCACAAATTAGATATTAAAGCCGGTTGTTGATCAGGCAATAAGGGCAACTCCGGGGAAAACAATTACTTATTCGTCTTAGCACTTTAGCAGTCGAAGAAACAAAAACAATTTTATTTACACTGATTTAAATTAAATGATTTTTATAAAAAAATTCAGGCATCAAGTGATTTTGTACAAATAACAAAATGACTAAATGAATATTATTTGTTATTTTACAATACATTATTGAGTAAAATTGGGGATTAAAGCTTAAAAATAAATTGTACGGATAACTGGCACGAGGAATGGAACTTCATTTGAAAAAAAATAAGAGTAAAAAAACCAAATTGAATAGTATCTTCCTATTCTGGTACCGTTATGCATTTATAATTAGGGAAAAAATGCAGTAGCTTTTGTGGTAGTGGTTAATTTAATTTTAGCCACAACTGTAACAAATCCTGAAGCTGAACTAAAAATGTGGAAAATATGTAGAATTTAATGGTATTTGAAGCTTATAAAAAGAAGAGCTACTAGAATTACAAAACCTGGTACAGTTAATAATGATGCCGAAAGCAAATTGTGTCATTTGGTGCTCTGTAGACCATTTTTAACCTGATCAAAATTCTTAGAAATGGTCACAAAAAAGCGAATTGCTGACATAGACATGCAGATTGAGTTTAAATATAAATAAAATATGATTTGAAGAGGCTAAAACAGGACATAACATTTAGAGATTAGGAAGAACCACAATATAGCAACTGAAAGGACCCCACCCAATTAAAAAATGGCTAATAAATTCGCTATTATTTAACAAATTAGCATTCAACATAGTATTAAGTAACATGGCTGGCGAGGCCGGTTCACGTAATATTACGAAATAAAGTGTGAAAAATTGGCGACTTACACTCATTTTTATGGAGAAGAGTTGTACCGGCTCTTGCAGCGTCGTTGGCCAGCAAAGATGACTTCGAAGCTCTCAAAAGGCCTGTTCCTACTTGCTTTAAAGTGGACAACATTTTCAAAAATCTACAACAAAAATTCCGGATTAAATAGGAAGTTACCAACCAGTTATGGCGGCTCTGAAGATCGAGTGGCAAGGGCCGATATTATTTCTTACCTTATTTCCTATGCACTTTCTGCTCTGTCCATCCGACGATTTCTGCTCTGCTTCTGCTCCAACAAAATCTTATTCGGGCCAAATTCTCGGTGTGCAGTCAAACTAAACATTCCCACCATCTGTGAACACGGCAGACGAGTAACGATAGAAACTTTATACATCACTTTTTGCACTTTTCTAACCTTTGAAAGCCATCAATATTTTGCACATGCAATGGATGCATCTACTCAATGTTGAAATAAATGGAAAGTCAACTTCATAGAGCAGCATTCTCTCTATGGGCGTAGCAAATAGGATTTGGCAAACCAACATTGACAATCAGCAGCGGTTGCATTAAATGCGCCAATATTTAAACATGCTACGAAATTATAGCCAATTTTGTGTCGGCTAAATCGGCTACTAATCATTTCACTTTTCGACCAAGTTTATGGCTTTTTCTTTCATTCGTACACTTTCAATTTTAGCTGGAGAAAGCAAAGAACTACAGTCATCCCGTCAATACAGTTTCAAATTTTTCTGACAGACAACAGACCTGACAGGACACTTTTGTAAGTAAGTTGCGAGTCGGTGTTGATTAATGTCAATATTAAAGATATATGGATAAAGTACAGTATCATGATTAATTTTGTTGTTATCATCTGTAGGGTCCAAAATCAAAAATTGGAACAAAAGTACAACACCTGAACCCGGAGTTAAAGCACTTCCTTGGATGTGACATGTTCAAACAAAATTCCGAATAATATGCTACAGCCGCCGTCCAATGATGGTTAGTGGTTGTGCTTTCTTCAATTTTTAATTTATAATATTGTACTTGTAATAGGCCTTTTGCTAAACTCAATTTTCGCTTTATCGGATTTAAACTTATGGTACATTATCTTATCGGTTTGTTGCTGTCGTGTCACCTGTGCTAGCCGGAGGCGAGTTTAGCTTTAGCTACAGGTGACAGGTCTGTTCAAACTTTCAAAGGTTCTAACAAAGACTGCCTAATGAGGTTTTAATAAACGAAAAAGGATACAGATCAATAATATGTATAGGAATATTTTAAAATGATATTTAGAACTTTCGAATATTTTGTTGGTATCGGTGAGATGTCTAAGTCAGAAATATGTAAGTCATTAGTTAGTTGCAAATAGTTGTAGTTTTTTTGCAAAAACAAAATGCTGAAATGATGGCTATTAAATCATTGAATGTACCCGAAAGCCGAAAATGACTGCTTGTGCATGTGTATGTTTATAATTTTATTGCATTTGTTTGATGTAATTTATTATGAAAATTAGCACATTTAATAACATAAGCAGAATGCAATCCAAGTTGTAACAGTTTCTGAGCAATTCCAGGCCCAACCTGGATTCATGTTTAGACTATTTAATACGATATTTGTAACACTTGTACCTAGTGGAGTACCTTAAATGAGTTTGACCTGTATCTGATAATTTGGCCTACCCCCATGAATCCAGGTTGGGCCTGGAATTGCTCTTCTATTTTAACGTGCACCCTCAATCAACTACAAGTACAAAAAAGCTCATACTAATTTAATTTCTTTTTCATCTGAGGAACTCAACTTGACTCATGAGTCATGACTCTTGATTTTAGTCGTTGAATTCGCATGGATAAAAAATTCTAAATATTATTGTACCCTCTTTTAAGTTGACTCAAGTTGTACAGTGTGTATAGTTGTTTTATTTTTACACTCGTAGTTTTTATTCGTAGTCGTGTAGAAATGTGTTATATTAATAATATTATATTATGCGATAAATGCCGTAAATCATTGCTTTTACTATTTTCATATTTGTTGGTTATTAATCGTGATTTAATATTATTGTCTTGTTTTAGTACTAGTATGTTTTGTTTGAATTTCAAAACTACTCACCTAAATAACAGAGAATACTTCTGGCACCTAATGAACCAATCAGATCATCACTAGTGATCTCTGCTAAACTGCATCCTGTTGCATTTGTACCTTTAGCTACGCCTTTATTATTTCTTTCGCGTTTTCAACATTCGTATATGAAATTCTTGGAATAAATCAATCAACATGATGTCAGGAGGTAACCGACCACCTTTCATGATGGCAGGGCCTGGACTAGGTTTTCCTCCTGGTGGAATGCCCCCGCATCCGCAGTTGCCTCACGGTGTACCTCCGCCTCATCTTGGTGGCCCTGGAGGTCCCGGAATGCCATTTGGTATGCCACCGTTTATGCCAGGGCTAATGCCTGGAATGGCTATGACAGTCCCACCCCCAAGCGGGTATGACAAAATTAGTTATAATGTAATAAGAAAGCCCTTAATTTTATCCACTTCCATATGTTTTTAATTTTGAATTACATACCTACTATCTATATTTTAGGCCTTCTCCAATGGTTGCTGGGATGCCGTCAGTATCTGCAGCACCGTCAAACACGCCTGCAGTTTCATCGGAATGGACTGAACATAAATCACCTGATGGACGTACTTATTATTATAATAACAACACCAAACAAAGTTCTTGGGAAAAACCAGATGAACTCAAAACTCCTGCTGAGGTATGGAACATTTCTTAATATTAATAATGTCTTAGAACTTAGAATTTTGAGTGTGAACAATTTTAATTTATTTTTTTCGGTAGAAATTGCTGTCACAATGTCCCTGGAAAGAATACACTTCGGATGCTGGAAAAACTTACTATCATAATGTTAATACTAAGGAAAGTAAATGGGTTGTACCGCCTGAACTAGAAGAAATTAAGGCCAAAATAGCATCAGAATCTCAATCTGTGGTTTCTGTGTCTTCAGCTCCAGTGTCACTTGCGCAAGTTCCTGTTCCAGTCGCAATTACAATGCCTGTTCAGATGCAAATGCAACAGTCAATCCCACAGCAACCTCTGTTCGTTCTCATTTTTATCTTACATATTATAATGTGTTATATCTGTCGGTTATTATTCATTGAATTCATCATTGAATTTAAATGATCTCTTTTGTATAATAATTAAATTATAATTAATAATAATAATAATTAAGGATACTCCCAACGTTCCGACCATTGGACATGGCATTAATGGACGAGTCTAGTAAACAAAGCACTGGTATGGGGTCATTAATTGATGAGAATACACGAGCGGATTCCACTGTTTCAAATGATGATGGTGCTGGTGATAAAAGTGGAAGCGACAACGATGATGATTCGTCGTCAGATGATGAAGCACCAGATAAGAAGAACGCCGTACCTAAAGTTAAAGACAAAAAGGAGGCCACGGAAATATTCAAAGAATTGCTTAAAGAGAAGGTAATTTATTTTGTTTTGAAAACTTTTACAATCTATAATGCGGCCACACTTCTGAAATTGGAATCTTTCATAATCAATAATATTTAGTCAATTTTTTGTATCAATATTTCTAATATTTTATTGTGAATGTAATTTTAATACAGAATATTCATAGTTCATCTTCATGGGAGCAAGCTAGCAAACTTATAAACCGAGATCCTAGATTTCGTGTTTTTGAAAAGCCAAACGAAAGAAAACAAGCCTTTAATGCTTATAAAGTTCAACGACAAAAAGAAGAGCGAGAAGAAGCAAGACTAAGAATTAAAAAGGCCAAGGAAAATTTAGAGAGCTTTTTCTTGAACAATGAGAAAATGACTAGCTTAACTAAGTACTACAGATGTGAAGAAATGTTTGGTGAAATGGATGTATGGAAAAGCGTACAGGACGCCGATAGGCGAGATATTTACGAAGATGCTATTGTTCTTCTCGCAAAGAAAGAAAAGGAAGAAGCTAAAGCGACTCAAAAGCGTAATATGAAAAAGTTGGCGGATTTACTCGAAGGAATGCCTTCAATAACATTTCAAACCACATGGCAAGAAGCGCAACAAATGCTCTTGGATAATGCCACATTTTTTCAAGACAGAGAATTATTAGGTAGGTTTCACCATTTTTTGCGATGTAAGTCATAATAACTTCGATGTTGAAACTGATATCTCTTAATTTTACAGCCATGGACAAAGAAGATGCACTTATTGTGTTCGAAAAGCATATTAAGGACTTGGAGAAGGAAGAAGAGGAGGAAAGGGAACAAGAAAAGAAGCGAAAAAGAAGAATAGAAAGAAAAAATAGAGATGCATTTTTGGTTAGTATGCAAAATATCTATAATAATATCATAGGATTGAGAAAATAAATATTTGCGATTTGTATCATAGAATTTATTGCTTATCTGTTTTCAGAAATTATTGGACGAGTTACACGAGCATGGAAAATTAACTTCAATGTCGCTGTGGGTGGAACTGTATCCTCTGATTAGTTCCGATGCTCGATTTTCTATGATGCTAGGACAGCCAGGGTCGAGTCCTTTAGATCTCTTCAAATTCTATGTGGAAGACTTAAAATCTAGATACCAAGACGAGAAGAAAATTATTCGAGAAATTTTAAAGGAGAAAGAGTTTGAAGTAGTGGTAAGTTTTCAGTATTTTCTTACGCCGATTTTCTATTATTGGCTATGGTGAATAATGAATGGGCAAGTTATAAGGACGAGTTACATTTAGCATTCAGATGTATTTTTTAGAATTGTTGAGTTTTCATATTTATTTTATGACTGTGTTTAATTTATTTTTGTGTCAATATTATTTTTTAGATTTCAACAACATTTGAAGAATTTGCAACTGTAGTTTGTGAGGACAAAAGAGCTGCTACTTTAGATGCCGGAAATGTAAAACTCACGTTCAACTCTTTACTAGAGAAGGTAAGCCTAATCCAGATCCAAGCTGAGTATTTTGTAATTTATTTAGATTTTATAAATTGCCTAATTTGATTTAATTTTGTAGGCGGAAGTCAAAGCAAAGGAGCGTGCAAAGGAAGACGCTAAGCGTTTTAAGGTTCTCGCACATGACTTAATAGAGGTCTTTAAGGAATTACAGGTCGACTACCAAACCACATGGGAGGATTTACGCCCAAAAATCGAGCATAATAATGCGTTTTTAGCTATTGAAGTAGAGTCCGAAAGAAGAAGAGTCTTTGAGGTAGATCTTCAAAAATATATGTATTGGGAAGAAAGTACTATGTGAAAGAGTGTGGCAGTCACATTTAGAAATGTAACGGTATGGAGCTAGTACCAATATATGTGTTATTGTAATTGTAAGTATTTTTTGTTGTGACCCCATTAGGAATATTTGCACGAACAAGATGAAACGTGTGGACACCACCATCATGGCTCAAAGAAAAGCAAAAAGTCTAAAAAGCACAAAAAGAGAGCTTCGTCAACAGACACATCAAGATCTAGATCACGATCTCCGGTAAGTAGATGTAGAAAATGTGCAATGAATTAAATGAATATGCGAGGGATATTTTTCTGTAATTACTGGTGGATGTTTTTATTTGTACAAATTATTTATGTCTGAGTTGTTTAAAATTAAAAATATCTTTTAGGCTTCTTAAAATCATGATATATGAGCATTACTTATAGCCCTAATTTTGCTTTCAGATCGATTCCGGCTCGGAGGAAGATACTAAAAAGAAGAAAAAGTCAAAGAAACGACGAAGAAAATCGTCTTCTAGATCCAGATCTGAAAGTAACAGGTCGGGTTCATCCTCCGAATCCGAACGGGAACGAGAAAAGTCAAAGAAAAAGAAGAAAACTAAGAAGAAGAAGAAGAAGCGGTCCCGAACATCTGTAATGGAATAATCTTTGCTTTCTATTCTTCATTGCATTTCTGCCTGCCTTTAGACTATTACCCCACGTAGAACTACCATTTACAATGCATCGATTATAGACATTTACATATTTATTAACGAATTAATATACGAAAACTTCGCATTGTTCGCATCATCATCGTTACCACTACTTTAACCAATAGGTTTTATAATAGTTTACAGTTTTATTACCCATTTTAATTGATAAAAATATCAAGAGTATTTTCTGTGCGAATAAAACTTCTGTATGTGTTTGTTTGTCTTTAAGCTGTAAATTGCTGAGTTCTTTGCTCTCCCCTATAGATAGTAGACTAATTTCGATTTGATGCATTTGACTGTTTTTCCGTGTCAACAGAGTGAAAGTTCAGTGGACTCGACGGAGAAGGATAAAGACTCCAAGAGGAAAAGCAAAAGCGGTAAGAGTTCTTCCAGTAAAAAAGACGGTAGTATGGACACAAATGAACTATCAGAAACTGAACTAGAAAAGCAGCGCGCACTTCTCCTCAAGCAGCTCCAGTTGTCTGCCGAGCACGATGAAGCGGATTGAAGTTGCTTCAATTATTAATGCATATTGACATACACGTACCACATGCCAGTTTACTACTATTGATGTACATTATGGCAAGTCTTAAGTGTCTGTGAATGAATTATTTAGCACATGTTTTGTGAGTTTGTGACAACACATGTGAGATTGACATCTGTGGATGTTATCCTAATTTTTTTTTATAAAATAGAGGTCTATAATAAATTGTAGCAAAGTTATGAATTTACTATAAATTAAACTACATGCAATTTATTACATACAGAGGTTAACCTAAGTGTCCTAGTCCTATCACATTTTTCCTGTTCCACACTGCCGTCCTCGTCATTCATTAAGGTAATTATAACTATTTTCAGTCTTCTACTATGGCTATATTTTCCACTAACCATTATTGTAAACATAAATGCTAACCAAAACCATACTACAATGCAAAACATTCTTTTGTAGCTAGGTCTCTAAATAATATTAAGATACAGATAAGATAGTAGCTCATCTCATCTGCCTTCCCCCATTATATGCTAAATACTACCGCTAGCTCGCTACCACACTATTTGTACTACGATATACTAGCATCCCATGCCTAATATTTTACAATACTCCTATTATACCGTGTAAGGAATAATGAGTAAAGTGGAAGTAATACGTAAGTGTCCTAATGGGGAGGAAAATGGTTAATTCTTTTGTATAAGAATTGTAAAGATTACATTAGAGACATGAATGAAGAACTGGTTTGAAACCAGGTTTGCAGTCAAAATTTCACTTGCCCCACACGTTTTTTGTAGTGTCTGCTTGAGGAGAGTAGCTCGTCTCTGCTCGTCTCAAGAGCCTCATTTAAACGCTATCTTAATAAGGAATGACCGTTCTTTACAATCCATTTCACGTTCAGAATTATAGTGTCAGTAGGTCTTGTCATGCTCATTTTGCTTTAATACTTTGCATTATAAGCAGTAAAAGTAAGGTTTAACCTGTATTCGTCCTCAACACAACAAAAGAAGACACAAAATACTTTAAACGACATTAATCAATGTTCGTGCTACGTATACCATTTACCATACTCTCTGTTCCAACCTCCCAACTTGCAATTCAACACTGTATTATATTACTATACTTACTACTATCGAGTGAATTTTGAAATCTAAGAGAAGATAGGGAAAAAGAACATAAATCGTAACTGCAACTTGCATAGAAGGAGGGTTAACTTGTACTTTTATTATTTCCTATAACCATTTGCTCTTGCCCCTGTTCACTAACATAATAACATTATATTTGACATAGTATTATGCTTCGGAAGCTATCAACTCTTTTATAGTCATCCGCATTTCATTGTAGTAATTTACTTATGGTTATTGACTCTGGCTACATTTCTTCTTCGATATAGTTTGCAAAAACAAAGAGGCAGAGCAGAGACCTTCAAAGGTTGCAAGTTCATTGCATTTATGTTTATTTTCCTCATTAATATTTGTCTTGCAATCGTTTCATGCGTTTGTATTTTGTATGCACATTTCGTCTAGATTCAATATAAATTCCACTTTTTATTGTCTTCTGGTGCAAGTTGAACTTTAACTGCATATTAACTGCTCAATTGCTCTTTCCTATTACAGGAATACGTGAGTTCATAGAAATGTGCTTTTTATTGCCATCTATAAGTAAATGTAAGTTGACTTGTGATACATTTTATCCTGTACCTACTGCAGCACCTTGTCAGAATTTTAAACGCTGTCATTTGCCTAGGGTGCGTATTATTATTATTATTTCCTGCAGTAATACTAAATGACAGAGGCAGAACGAAAGGCTTTCCTTTTTTAGAAGAGGTTAACTTCTAACTCAGTGTTCTTCTAAATACTTGGGCCATTGAGCTTCTCTAATAAAAGAGGCAAACATTCAAAGATTATTGTTAATAAGAGTCCATAAGAAAGAACTACACTAAACTTTGACTAAACTATATTACTAGTTAGTATTACTAGTACAGTTGCAATTGCAGTCTTACCGAAATAAATGCAATGCTCACAAGAGTGAAAATGAAAGTATTTAGAGTGGCTTATTAAAACTAGGAACTTTCGTTTTACTTTTAGATTATGTATACTG
>JABASH010004939.1:0-12997 GCA_019776445.1 Tomocerus maximus | reverse complement strand
TTTAGCAATCTCATTATCCATGGTAGCTTCGGTGGTCATTTCTGTCGGTTGAGCCGTCGTCATTTTCTCAGCTTCTGTAGTAGCTTTCTCAGTCGTAGACGCTTGGGTGGTAGCTTTCTCTGTTGTAGACGCTTGGGTGGTAGCTTTCTCGGTTGTAGGAGCTTCAGTAGTTGCTTTCTCTGTTGTAGGAGCCTGTGTTGTTGCTTTTTCGGTCGTTGATTCTTGTGTAGTGGCTTTCTCAGTTGTAGATGCCTGGGTAGTCATTGCCTCAGTTGTAGGAGCCTGAGTTGTTTGAGATGCTTCTGTAGCGCCCCCACTTCCAGATTTGCAACCGGCATTTTCTGGCCAATCGCAGACCGAGAGCTTTTTATTGAAATGGAGACCATCTGGACATTCAAAAGGTTTCAATTCTCCGTGATCACATTTATAAAATTTAGAACAGTTTTGAGAATTGGGAACATGATATTCTTCAGCTGGTCTCCCCGCACATTCTTCAGATAATATCTCCTCCTCCTGTTGGGCTGCAGGTGTAGATTCATCCTTAGCTGTCGTTGGAGCATCGGTCATTTTCTGGGTAGTTGGAGCTTCTGTCATTTTCTGGGTAGTTGGAGCTTCTGTCATTTTCTCCGTAGTAGGAGCGTCCGTCATTTTTTGGGTTGTCGGAGCTTCCGTCTTTTTCTCAGTCGTTGGAGCTTCGGTCATTTTTTCGGTAGATGGCGGCTGGGTCATTTTTTCGGTAGTTGGTGGCTGGGTCATTTTTTCAGTTGTCGGAGCTTCGGTCATTTTTTCAGTTGTCGGAGCTTCGGTCATTTTTTCGGTAGTTGGCGGCTGGGTCATTTTTTCGGTAGTTGGTGGCTGGGTCATTTTTTCGGTTGTTGGCGGCTGTGTCATTTTTTCGGTAGTTGGTGGTTGGGTCATTTTTTCAGTAGTGGGTGCCTCTGTAGTAGTTTTCTCGGTAGTTGGTTTTGGTGGCGGCGGGGGTATCCTCTGTGTGATTTGCTGTACCACTTCTGTGGTTTGTGATTGTGCTCCAGCTTTGCAGCCGGCGTTTTCCGGCCAATCACAGACGGAAATTTCTTTATTGAAATGAAGACCACCTGGACAGTCAAAGGACTTGAGTTTACCATGGTCACACTTGTAAAAACTAGAGCAGTTAGTTGGATGAGGAACATGATATTCTTCTGCGGGTCTTCCAGCACATTCTTCAGCATATTCCTTTTCTGTGGAGCGAATAATACAACTACTTCTTGTAGGGTAATTGCAAACTTCAATTCCAGCATCATAGAATAAGTCGGAAGGACAGTTTTGAACTATTTTCTTCCCATTGGAACAAACGATGTAAGAATTGCAGTCATCGGGATTTGCATAAGTCTTATCCGGTTTACCTTTGCAATCGAAACCTACGAAAAACAAATGTTGAAAAACTTTTCCGAACTTTTCCGAAAATTAGATTCAAAAATTACCTGCCAATATTAGAGTTGTAGAAAATGCCAAAATTTTGGAAAATAATCGTTGATAAGTTATTGCTTGATGATGTTAGAGAATGAAAAGTGGAAATGGTTACCGTGAATAGATACAAAGGCGCTGCACAGGAAAAGCAGTGCCAGACCGCAAAATGTAGTCCAATTCATGCTCATTGTCAGATGAATCCAAGCCACTACAATGTAGAAGCTCCAATCTCAACTAAAGACACTAATTAGAGTCCTAGGCCAATTATATACACATTGAATGGGAAACGGTTTCAAATGCGTCATTTTGTGGCGAGTGCGAGAGCGAGGTGCGAGATCATGTATATTCATGAATTATAAGAATGGGCTTAGCATCAAATAGGCTCTTGCTCATTGTGTTACTGTGAATTATACAGAAATCTGGAACAAATCAACTTTTGGGGGATTTTGATTGCATATTTGTGGATTTTCTTTCATATAGCCATTGATTTTCCACAATGACATGTCCCAAAGACCAGAATAGTTATTCACGATATGTAAATGGTTACTACAATGAACAATATTGCAATCAACTCCAGAAATCGTAAGGGAATTGGATTACCAATCCCCAAACTTTATTGTGTGAAGCATTTTCTCTTTGTTAAACTCAAGTACTTGGAACATATGTATTTGGAAAATGTCCATAGAGATTGAAAGTGTTTTCGTTAATTAGAGCCATGTCAAATAAACAGGTGTGGAAATTAGTTTGATAATGGAAATCCTACACACTTATGCATTGTTGAGTAACACTGATGTTGATCCCTAGTAAAGTCTATAGTTAGCGATGATTTGAGCCATTTTCATTCATAGTTCGGCGGAGTGGTAGACAAATCATAAAAAACAAATAACTTATGTAAATGTTTACATAAGTAGCAATTTGTAAGACAATTTGTTCAAGTATGTTTGACAAGAGTGTGATACAATGGGATACATGACATCCAGTCTGGGTTTTCATTGAGAGACGGATAATTGATTTACTCTGCACTACATGGTTGTTGGAGCCACACACAATGACTACATTGTTAAGAGATGATTGTAAAGGAGTACCACATGCCGCTAATTGAATAATAATTGCTAATTTGGTCTGAATCCCATTTGTTCATTCATCTTTTTGATTTCGTATGTTTATTCATTGTTCCACAGACGAGATGAGGTCAGGTCCTGATACATATGTGCATACATTACAGAGATATATGGAGTATTGCATGATTAAACGAAACCCAATTAGCTTTCACTTTATCTGTTACGTATGTGTATTTATATTTCGTTACACCTAGATTAGTAATTCATTGCCGAGATTATATTTAGTCAGAGGTTGTTTCTTTATATAAATGCAGCGGATCATTTTCTAGTTTTGTTTAACAGAATTTGCGTGAAGATACACCTAAGCCAAAAGAATGGTCATGGTGCTGCAAAAGATACTCGCACTTTTCCTCCTAAGCTCAAGTGCTTATGGGTTCCAAGATGGAAAAACTTACATTATCAAATCCCTTATTAGAGATTGGGTACAACTTTATTTGACTTTTCCGCGAGTTTCTCAAGAAATATTTCCATAAAGTCTGTTCCAAGAACAACTTTCTTATCGTTTTGACCAACTTTTTCCATTTCTCGTGTTTTGTTTTTCAGACTGTGCAACTTTTTGATGGATCGCCCATGCAACACATTCCAGTAGTCCTCGGAGATCTGAATGGGGACGAAACTGCTCGATGGACAGCACGCTCTGTCAATATCAGCTATTCCCATCCAACATTCCTTCTGGAGAATGCTAAACAAGAACTGGAACAAACACGCGTGTTGGATTACAATTCTTGCAAAAACTATTTCTGGACTCATGTACGTAGCACCAACTCTCACCACTCTCCGAAAACTTAGTCGACACTCCGTTTCTTTCATATTATTGACCACCAGAAATTGATCTCGGAGACCTTATTTTCTCATGTAAATTCTTTTTCTAGGATATTGTTGACAAGGCATCATATCAACATTGGTATGCCGAACCAACCTGCGTTGAAGACTCTTATCTACTTCACACTGCTTACGATGGCGGCAAAGATTGTCTTTATTACACAGCGTGAGTTTTACATCCTTCTCTGTACACATAAATCTTCAATCCAAACTTTTATATCTTTTATCTTCTTTCCAGACTCCCAAGAAATCTTGCTATTGGAAAATGCAATCGAGAAAACGTCAATTTTCATTGGAAATTGATTCCAGCCTAACTATTCCTACTTTCGCAATAATTACTTACTATACTACTCTGTATTCACTAACACTTCATTATTGTTACTCAAACATTTTCATAATCACCTTTGGTATGTATACCTAACTTAATAAACGATGAAAACGAATATCAACGCGACTAAGTTTTCGGAAAAGTCTGTAGACTATAAATTACAATTAAGAATAGCATATTCCTGGAATATTTTCTGAATGCCATGCATAGGAATTGCTAATTGTGCCCAGTCATAGTCATGGGTATGTAAATTACTGTAAACAGACTGAAGTTATGTTATTCAGAGTGTTGCATGCAAATTAGCAAATTTTTGTGCATTTGTACATTAATTAGTGTTTAATCCCCGTGGTTTGATATTTATTAGGTTAGAATTGTGTTACGGCTGCAATGCATTAGGATTAAGGCTGATTGTAATAAAATTTTAATATTACGATTCAGTGCGAGTAGGGAGTTGGTTGGAAATGGATGAAGTCGGAATGAGAAGGTAAGTGTGTAGCTGGTTGTATTTATTTCTTGAGAGTTTACCATTGAAAGAGTCGCAGCGAGTAAACAAAGTGCTGAAGAAGTTACAAGCTGCATACAAACGGAAAGTTAATGGTGATCCACCCACGCAGGAGGAGAACGCAAACGTCAGTCTTGCTCGGCACTTGAGACAAGAGCAATTTCGGAGAAGGCAGCCGAGTTTTATTTCACTCGCAATACTTAGGCTGAAAAGAATCATCCGACTGAACTGAAACCATTTAGCCGTTACAATTTACAAACCTGACATAGGTACGTAACATTCTCATAATCAACCTGCCTCTTTCCTTGCAAATCATTAATATGTTTTTCAAAGACCCGAATTTTCTCAATCTTTTACAATTACTACCTCCGAGCTAGATTTCTTTTCACAATTAGAGCCCCTGCATTATGCTAATGTTATAGTAATAGCCTACGCGTGCTACCTTTTCCATCTCTAATTGCAAATTGAACTCCGAAACATTTATCCACCTCTCTCTACAATTCGAAAATTGGGGAGACCTTATTTGTATGCGGGAAAAGAAAGTAGACAAACATTACCATCGATTAACAGTAACAGGATGCACAGCCACAGCTAAATTATATTCCTACACGCTCCTGAAATTACAAGTAGCAATTAGAAATACTTTCCTTATGACTAAAGTAACTAATGTCCTCATCATATTATGCGCAAATTATTACATCTATCGAATCTTATTGCAGAAATAAAACTCAGTGAAAATTCAGCAATGTTTCCTATTGAACATCTGCGCGTACATGCTGAAAAATGTGATATTTCTAATTATTTACTTAATTTCATTCCGAGATTCGATCTGAAATCCAGTTTTGTATTCGTTTCCTGAGAAAAGTTCCGATTCTCCGAATTCTATGATTGTATACTCAAAATGATGTAAAGTGCCAACGTATTCTCATCATAATCATTAATCATTTTCATCGTATGGAAGAACTCGTAGCATGATAAATAGATTTTTTTTCGAGTATTTTTTAGAATCGATGAAAAATTCCTGGATATCCGTTATTCTCAAAGACACATAATGTGAATGTGTAAAGCGTGCGTTTTATCGTATTTTTCTTGTGAAATCGTTTCATGGCATGCAAAGACTGTAAGTATAGTACTTTGCACAACCCGTTCTCCGTAGTGCTTTATGTAGCTGTGTAGAATCACGGAATCTTTGTAGAAGCAGTCAGAGTCATTTGGCATAATCCATGTCCAATATGAAACCAATCTACATGGGTAGTATTCTGAACATCCACCTTTTGACTTTGACACAATAATATACTTAGAGATCATCATGCGTTGATATTTAAACCGATATTTCAAAAACAGACACACAAACCTATTTCTCAATCGTAGTAAATATTCTAGTGTGTATTCCTTCGGTAGATACCACTGATATTAGAATTCAAAATTAGATTCTACCTTAAATTTCATGGGATCATGCAGTAATAATGCTAAAAGTTCGTAAAATATGGATTGAATAGCACCTAATGGTCTGACATTCGCTATCTACAGGGTAATTTCTTGTGAAATCATATAATAACATCAACTCGGACTATCATCCTGCGACTTACTTCAATTTTCTGTCCAAAAACAGAAAATCTATAGTAGTTACTTAGGATTATATGTTTGTGTCATGTCTGGGAATTGTTATCAAATTATGTAGTTAGGAATATTAGATTGCAATGTAAACTTTAAAGGGAAAGTTGTATATGCATTTGAGTATTTAGATTTGATTCGGGAAGTTTGAGTTTTTGAATAGTGAAGTGACATTCAAAAGGTTGGTGACCGATATCCTCTGCATCTACTCAGAGAGTAGGAATGAATATAGAGAGTCGTAAGTTGTAGTAATGTCTTGGCTAGCGTAGTAGTGCCAACTAATAAGTATAAGATATAGATGCAAGATATTATGGCGAGTGTAGACTGAATATAGGGAAATGGCCTTGCTATCTTATCTGAGTTATAGTGCATAGTGTAATCGCGTGAAGTTGTAGGTTGTAACTGAGCTATGAGTATCCGGGTAAAAATCGATGATAGCCTCACCTTATAGTTTAACTTATCTCTATGTCGGACCTATATCTTTGTGTGTAGATTAGAGCGACCACACAGTCTGAACTCACATTTATTACTAGAGTGTGTGTCTACATGCCTATAGTCAACACACTGCATAGCAGTAGAAAAGAAAGCACATTTACACCATTATGCACATGGATATGGTAAAAGTTCACAGAAAGTATTCGCACTCATGAAAAATACTTTCTCCATAAAAACAACCCATTTTGCATATACGAACAATAAAAATCATTGTCAATTATGCTTAAATAGTTTATTTTTTCAGAGCAAATACCTGCAAGAATTCATAATTATGTGATTTATTACATAATTTTTGATTCTTTATAGTATAAAATATTCCAAGAGATTACTTTCACTATGTACATGCATAAAAGTATATAAATGATATTAAAATATTGATAAGTATTAAGTAAATATTTAAAAAAAGTGTCCACTATAGAAAGAAAGTACATAGGAATGCACAGAGAGAGTAAGCGTGGTTTAGTTTGGTTAGGATTGGTTTCGCCTTGGTCTCGTGTCTAGTAGTAGTAGATAATATTATTATTATTAGATATATAGTCTGGATGTAGAATGGATGTAGAATGGGTATAGGAGAAAGTGAGTAAAGGAAAGCAACGTGGAGTTGTGTGTATTATGTGTGTGAGTAGTAAAGGAGGAGATCCCCGTTGGGTTGCTTTCCCCGTCCCCCTCCTCAGATCATGGATGGCGGATGCGGGAATGAGAATGGGCACAGCAGATATGGATTCAATTCAGCAGTGAGCCTCCTCTGCTCATTTCCTCCGTCTGCTGTCGGCACGGCACGGCAAACACCACACTCAACTAACTACAAACACAGAGCATATCAGGAGAGCAGACGATAGCCGAACCAGGCCAAGACAGTCCAGTCCACACAATCACGTAACTAGGCAAAAGGCCTTCCCTCACTTTCTCCACTTTCACCACATTTACTATTTACTACTAAACACACTCTGAACTTTACACTTTACACTGGACCACTACTCTCTGGACAAATTTGAAAACCATTGGCCATTTTTATTTCGTGGACCGGTGGAGATTTGTTGAACTCTTTTTTCTACTGCCTCACACTCTAATTAGTAGTGACTGTGTTAATTGGTAGGTTTTGGACAGTTGGACCATAATTGATTTATTATTGTGAATAAACTCATATTGTGATATTTACATGTAGTTTAGTTACGGGAGAAAGCGAGTGAAAGTGGAGTGCAGTTAAATGGGGAAGGGCTCTCTGCTCACACTTCTACTATACTTATATATATATACAATATATATTATTACTACGTAAGATTGTGTACACTGCCCACTACTATCTACTTCCATTTAAAGAAATATTATTAGTATGGGTGTGAATTAGCACTTAGCACTGGCTAGTAGTTATTAGGAATTAATCTAATTGTGACTATTGCTCTTGCGTCATGGAATTCGAGTAGGAAATAGAAATTCGGTGTAGTTGATTGCATTCGACTGGATTTGGATTGTGTTCACTAATAAATGCTCATCTATTATTTCCAGACAGATCTATTTTATAGGCTTGCCAAGTGTATTTTCGCTCCGGCGGTGCATATTTTACGCTTAGCTACTTTTACAACTACACAAAACAAAGCCCACGTAGTTAAATCCACTTTATGGTCAACCAGTAAATGCAATGCTATAGAAAGCTCTGCGGTTAAGAAAGCTATAAATAAAATAAAAGTTAAGCCCTAGCATTCATTACTTTCCTCCACTTTCACAATTTATATACCTGAGACGAATTTACTTATGCATCTCCATACGTTTATCTATAAAAGCCAGTCTATTAAACCTAATAGTGTGTTTCTTTATTGTGCACACAACTAACATTCAAATCAAACGTGTCATTCACTTTACATTTAAATCTCCTCGCCCTCTAATCCATTTAGACTTTCTTTTATGCCTACTTATACTTTCACCAACACTACAGTGCAGTTAATTGATTTTTATTAGGTATGCATCTGCCATACCACAACTGACGTATTTCTAGAGAGTGCAACTTAACGATACTTCAATTCAGTTCCAATTCATTCTCCCAATTAATCTTCAACTACACCTGCCCACTCCTGCTCTCTCAAATATAAATAAACCGTCATACCTACTTAGTGCACTTTCCAGGCGTTATTGTTTGTGGTGCGGCGCTTTTATTGTGTAAATGTTAATGGAACGGAAACAAATGCAACTTGGTTTACCTTCCCGACCGACCCTAAAGCGGAAATAGAGATGATTCCGGAAAACCAATAGTTGAAAGTAAGTTTATTTGTTTTATTTGTTTTTCCAACCATGTACAGAGACTCCCACTTTATGCCATTGAACTTTCATAAACTAGTTTATTTGCATAATGTTAAACTAATTCTACCCTTACACACATCCTTTCATATACTCCCTGTTAGTCACTCATCTGGAAACTCAAAGCCAATGCACAACAATAGATTATCAACCTTTTCCTAGTCCTCACTCATTCCTATCACTTGTAAATCATTTTTGCAACAATTACACAATTGCGCAGACATGCCATTACCTGAATACAATTGGTTCAATAGGTCAAACCTTACCACACCACAATAGTACTACATAATAAAGATCTGCATTGACAGTCATCATTCATTGGATTTAAATAGATAAATAAAACGTTACATGAATCTGTAGGTATAATCGGCCAAACAAATAATGATTTTCGTTCAGAAAATAATATTTACATGTTTAGTAGATGGACAAATTGCAGTATCCTCGTAATCAAAATTGTGTAGGGGCAGTTTGCATTTAAAAGTACTTATTGTAAGTACTTGACAGTAATTTCAGAAAAGTTTAACGTAAAAGACACAATTTAGTTCTAATGTCAGCTAGTGACAAAGAATAAATGATCCAATTTATAATAAATCAAACTTGGTATATTTTGAGGTAAACTTATGTATTTTTCGAGATAGGATTTGTGTTTAGTATACAGAAGTATTTACATAGTAGAATGGTGTAGATAATAATGAAATAGCTGGTTTGTGCAGAGATAGGAATTTAATTGTGCATTGTGTCACTGTCTGTAATGTTGAGTAGGTATGTGTATCTATTGTTACATGAATGAAAGCGTGCAGGGAGAAAACAAGAGTATCTTAGAGTGTCAGGCCAATTTCATTCAATTTTGAGTATTTAATTAGAATAAAGCTTAAATTGCTGTCTGTCATAGCGGTATCATGTCTGTGTCTATGCGTATAGTATCTGTCTAGTGAGATTGTATTGCTTTCATTTAATCTTAAAGAGAAGGAAGTGGATTTGTTGTAGCGCATTAGACTTGACAGAAATGTATTAAATAATGAAAAATGAAATGGGGCACAATAAATAGGGAATGTTCGTTAACTACTGGAAATAAGGAAAGTGTAAATGTGTAGAGTGTAATGATAAGTGTTGCGAGAGTCTGTGTTCTACATACTATACTAATATAAAGGAATAAATGATAAAGGGAATGCGACAGAAAGGAGTGGGAAGGAAACCATTGAAACCAAACGAAACCAAAGCCGAAGATTCAGTTCAGTTCAGTCAAGTGCCAAACACTTCCAAACTCTCGCACTTCAAATAAATTCCAGTCGTATTATTCGTCCTGGCATAATCCTTCGGTGGGAGGAATGGAATCCTTTTAATGCACACTTATCAATAGTAATAGTGATTGTAGTCATGGATAGTCTCTCTCTCCGCGCAAAATTCACTCCACCAGCCCAGAAATATATGCATAGACATCTTTTTAAATGTACAACTCATAGAGATGGATATTCCGGCTAATAAGTACGGCTTACTTACCCTCCAAATGCTTTCGTTCAAGAGACCTTTCCGAAAACATTTGTTAACCTCCGGGGTCATTAATCACTTTTCCACTACGGACTTACCACTCACTACTAGACATACCTTATAATGCATTCACTACCTATGCATATCATACATCACTCTCTAATAATATTATACTTCACCCAAAACACATTTAGACACTATCAATCCCCCTATACCCTAACAAAGCTGTACAATTACGTAAGATGTCCAAAATATATGGAAGACCTATAAAATTAAACTACCAGCTACACATCTGAATTTTAATCAGAAACTGCTTTTCTATGCATTACCTACTGCTCAATCAAATCAGGCTCGTAACTAATCTAATCCTAATATTATGCTTTCAATTTTCAAACTAAATGTAGCTACAATTGGGGATCAAAATACTAGCATCGGTGAAACTCTTCATCTACAAAAATATATTAAAAAATTATATTGAGCTTAACAATTTAAATTCTCGGTAGTTAACAGATGAAGTCAATGCGATTACGGAGAGACTCAGAAATGTCTTTACCCTCACATCTCTATTGGACCATTACGCCTCTATTATGCCATTGCGTATACAGATAGCTACATAAAATAAGGTACCTAATAATATTTAGTACCTGCACACATCATCATTAGAATGCCTATTTGGATATATTGTATGAGACTAAGTATGTCTTTCTACAGTATATCTAGATTGCGAAAAGACAAAGTCCTTTGGGTTAAATGAATGTGAAACATGGAACTGTTTGGAATCACTATACCTGTGTCTAAAATACATATATAGCAGACAGTATAAACATGTGCTCGAACGAAGCTTATTTAAGTAGCAAAAGTGTCATTTTTTCTCAACAATAAACGCATAAATACAAATGGATATACTAACATATAACGTACAGTTAGTACGGGTTGCAAGATGGTACCGCACAGTATTAGCTTTGTTATTTACAAAAATATTTCATGCTAATCTATTTATTAGATATGTCTATCATATATTTGTTGCAATTATTGTTTTGTTCCAGATTTTAACATGGTAAATCCAAAATAGGGATTCAATGACGCTATATACGAGCTCATCAAATAATGCAATACTATAGAGGAATTACATATAACAAAAATTGCAGATAATAAACATAGCTTTCATAGCAAACCTGTAACAGTAAAATAAGATTGGATTGGGGACAGCTGTAGTTTTAATGTTGTGATGACATGTAATGGACAAGAATAAAGTCTAATCAATCATTTTAAGACATGAGCCCTGTCTTGTTCCTTTTCATGGATTTATGTCCTTCGTTCAAAGAATCCTTATCAATTATCAATAGTTAAGAATCTGTAATCAAAATAGCATTATATATGTCCCTAACTATGCATTGTACAAGTTGGATGAGTATGGCAAAGTATGCTTGGCAATGCATCACAGTAAATATATTCTACTATCAGAAAACTAATATGGTCCGAAGACTATTGTCAATCATAAGGATATAGATTCTTATACAGTTTTTATTAACACTATGGAATTGTTTCTCAATTTTGTTCTGCTGCTGACTAAGAATAAGAGTCTCGAAAACACTCTCGCAGTTCTTGATTAGACACTCTTTCCATTAGACATAGAAATAAATATCTAAAATCTTATCGTCCCAGGAATTATGACCTTAAAGTAGCAGTGTGCACCCGAGTATGGCTGCAGTCTGTAGGGAGGGAGAAAAAGCTGGAGAAAGTTATTGAATTATAGAAAGTCCATTAGTACGTCACACTCACTTTGACTTTCACTTACGTACATCAGAAAATATTTAAGAGAAATTCGTTGGTGAGATCATGAGAGCGAAATGACATGCGTTGCGATCTCTCTTATTAATAAGACAGACACGATAATACTCATCTTACCTACCTTCAAGCCCAATACTTTTCATTACCTACCTAAATCACCTACATACTTAAATACATGTTACAGGCATATACACATGTTCGAAAAACATGGTTAAAGCTTGTACAAAATGGGATTGTTAACTAAAAAAGAAAAAAAACCCTGAAAACCGATTTAGACAATTTATTTATGTATATAGATGTTAAATTGTAGGTTTCGTACTAAACCGGATATGCTGGTTTCAAATATGATCAAAATTGTCTGCAAAAATAACTAATTTTAGAAATAATAACCACAGAAAACCCTGTACTACTTGACCACATTTAATTACATTGTTCTCTGTTCTCATCAAAATTTTCCATCATTGGAAACAACTTGATCATATCTGAAACCAGCATGACTGATTCAATCGAATTATTGAGCACATCTTCTGAAATATTTTCCTCGCTTTTAGCGCTGAAAAGTTATGCCAATTTAAAAAATGTCAATTTTTTGTTTATCCGTGTCAACAGATATTTTTTCTTGTTGTGGTAAATTGCTTATGATAACTGCAGGTGATGAATCCCTATTGTAAATCATGTATACTACATTTGCTGGAAAGCTATGCTTAGTGATTGCATAAGTATGGATGCGACATAGTTAAAAATCCATTTGATAGGTTCTGCTTAACTTTCTATTTTCCGGTAACATGCATTTCTGCATCTGTTGTTTGTATGGGTATTATGTGCACAGTGTCTTGGATTAAATAACAGTATACTCGTTTATAGCATTTTGGGCATTTGTACATGTGATATTTTATGGGCGAGGCTGAGTGAAAGAAAATGGGAAAGTATGAATGTACCTTCCTGGAAGTGATAAGAAAATTATTTCTTTCTTTGGTGGTTATATATTTGGGTGTTAGCAAAAGAGATAGTGGATAGGGTGATGTTATGGATTATTTGTTGTTTATTCGTACGAAATGAAAGTTGGATCCTGTTTTGTCTGTCTGAACATATCAG
>JABASH010004938.1:0-13004 GCA_019776445.1 Tomocerus maximus | reverse complement strand
AAAATTTAAATTTTTATTTGCGGTTTTAAAAGTTTGATTGTTAAAGGCACAATTCTGAATTTTACTATGACAGCATTAATCGGATTCGGCCGTTCGAACTTAGGCCAAAGCCTATACCCACCTCTGAAAGCTACTCACCTGGGTAGTGTTTGGCGGCGATTTGATTTCTGATAAGAAAATGGTCTTCCAGGAAATGAAAAATATTCTGACTATCAGAAAAATATTTCTAGTATTAATAAACTGGAGTTCAAAATCAAAACTAAATATGAAATAATTGGTTGCAGTGGAGGAAGTGGGGTGTGGTGGTGACAAAAGACTTTTTTTTTGGTGGTGACATTTTTTTTGGACTTTGAAAATATTTTCGGTGGTGACATTTCTCTGGACTATCGACAACACAAAAACAAATCACCAGAGTAAACTGGTCCTCAAATCACCAGAAGAAAACTGGTCCACAAATCACCATTTTAAAAACAAATCATTTTGTGTTTCAAAGTCCAGAGAAATGCATGTCACCACCGAAAATATTTTCAAAGTCCAGAGAAATGTCACCACCGAAAATATTTTCAAAGTCCAGAGAAATGTCACCATCGAAAATATTTTCAAAGTCCAAAAAAATGTCACCACCAAAACAATATTCTAAGTCTTTTGTCACCACCATACCCCACTTCCTCCACTCCAACCAAATCATTTTCTACATTCAAAAAGGCACAAGTGACGAGACTTACAAGCACAAGAGACGATAGTCTTTCTTGGAAATATTAGCTCAACACAATTGACAAAGCACGGGATGCTCACAATTTACACATTTTGGATTGCCTAAATCGGCTATTTCAGAGCGTCTAAAATCAAGAGAAAAGAGATTGTCTTCTGCCCTAGTCCCATTCTACTCTACACGCACACCTCCTTAAAGTTTTACGAAAATTCACCATGATCTTGCGCCCAACGTATTTGTCTTTGTGCTTGTCGTCATATAATATGCTGAAAATTGAAAGTTCCGCCAAATCCTCTGACTGTATCAAGGTGATCACTTACGCGTACTTTCAACGGTCGCCTGTTCTCAAGGTTCGGTTCTCTGGTTGGTATGTATGTATGTATCCAACAGTAATTCTAGTAGAATCATAAATCAGAACTTTTAGACTACTGCTACCTTATGTGCCTAGTGCCTGTCTGGGCCTAAGTGCATGCAATGTTCTCTAATTTATGATTTTGAAATGGATTTTGGAAATAGAAACATACCTATGCACTTCAAATTTTATGTTTCACCAAATTCCGTCACGCAGCAATACAATAAAATAATTGAAATAAAAACTACAAAAAGACATTTACGGAACTCGTATTGGTAAAATAGTTTTATTACTATCAAAGATCGATAGTAATGTATTTATTCGCAACATCTGATCCTTTGACAGTTTATTTGTCTGTAGAATATCTCTTTAACGACAAAACTTTTTTGAAATCTGTTTGTACAGAATGCAAGTATAGACATAAAGTAACAACAGAATAGATTTTGAGTAAAATCGAACTCACCCCCTGATTGGGGTAGGGATTTAAAATAAAAAAATTAATACAAATTTTAGTTTTGGTTGATTGTAAAAAGGACAAGGGCGGTAGCCCTATGGTTAAAAAGTCACCATTGGATATGGTCCATATTTGCATAGTATATTGTAGAGGACATTAAGGCAATCAACTTTGAGTAGGGTAGGAAAAAATTTCACCGTGCGGTTTACCCGGGAGAGGTCATCAAAAGTAGCTACCCGGGACCCCACTTTTTTGTATTTGTGGTACGATTTCGTTCATATTCATATATGTTGTCGAAAACATAAGGACAAACAATTTTTATTTGGATCAAAATCGGATTCGCCGCTTCGTTTGTCCGGGGGAGGTCATCAAATGTCATGAACCGGAACCCTTAACCTAACTTTGGCTTTCGGGCATTTAATTCCATCGCTTAATGTATTCAAACTGACCAACATGTCCAGAAATCTTAGCATAACTGATAATTACACAATTAAAGTTATTTATCATTCATTTACTCCGGCTGCATGCTTAGAAACCCTGGGGCAAACTTTTGCCACTTCCGTGTACAACGTGGATAATGTGTGGCAAACTCTTGCCACTTCCGTGTGTAATGTGAATTTTTGAGTTTTTTTTCATTTCTTTTAATTTTAGTAAATCGTAGGATAGGTCAAATAAGTTCAACCAAGATTTATACTTTAGAGGGATAAACTCTTTACAAAATCATAACATCCCATAGGTATGAGGGTAACCGTTTTCTTAATATCAAAGGTCAAAGTCAAAAAAGTCAAAGTGGCAAACTTTTGCCACCTTCCGTATACAGAGGGTTAACGATTAAATTTATTTGAAATTTGTTTCCACAGAATGAAGGCATACATATAGAGGAACAACTGATTAGAATTTGAGCCAAATAGGCACACCCCCTGACTGAGGGAGTTGTTCAAAACCTAAATCAATGTAACTTTAACTTTAGTTCTGTTCATCGTAGAAAGTCTTTAGATAGCTGATTCATGGATCTACTTGTCATCAATCCAAAAGCAGGTCGAATGGTAGGTAGAGGTCAAGGGTCAAAAGTTATTGACACATTTTCACTATCTTCGATAGTGCATATGCATATGCCTGTTTGCCAACAGTTTATTTTCACCCTGTTTTTAATTTTGCTGGCTTTGTTGATTAGCCACCCGATAATTATACATTTGGTCCCATTAGGTACCTGGCCACAGTGTGCCAAACTGAATGAGTAAGTTGATCATGACTTTAAAAAATTGTAGTTTTTCAAAGTATGTATCAAATTATATTTGGTATTTGGTACCAGGCAGTTAACCACAAAACATATTTGATTTTGTGATAGAAGACATTTTGGGAGAGACATTTTTGTAAAGAATAAATGTACGAAAAGAGATTTGGGGTTAAAAGTTAAAATTAGTCATGTCATGGAGCCTAAAGTTAAGAGGGATACCATATCAAATATGTATAGATACCTATGTATGTCTTCTAAATGTTAACCTTATATTAGTATATAATGCTTATGTGGTTTAATTTAATTTTTATCATTGTCAAATAAATATTATCAATTTATGGTTAGTACTTCTGAATTCTGAACCAACTTTATTACATTTATTACTTTATCTGTACAGCTCATTATTTATCCGGTGGATATATACAGTTAACAGTTATTGATTATAAAGAATATATTACTACTAATATAATTTTACACTTATTTAAACAGAATTAAACAATAATGTCAATGTAACTAGGCTATGATTATAATTCAAAGGTACAATGCGAGAAATGAGTTACCTACCTATGCATTCAAATTTTGACATACGTAATCTGACTGAAGATGATCTCATTTCTGTGAATCTACTGTGAGGTAAATAATGTCCTATGCATTAAGTCAGACACTATAGTTAAAACTATCCCTTTAAAATATTTTATTTACACAGGCATTTTTTGGGTATTGATGCTAAAAATATTAATTATATGTACTGTCAGGGTATTAGGAAGCAGTACGTGTAAAATGCTTTCATTTTGTACACGTTACTCACGTTAGTCACTAAATGCTACTTAGTCAATCTGATAAGAATTGCCCATTTTATCGGTTGTTTGATTTACATCGGCTGTAGACACTGATGTTGTTTCTGTATCATCATCAGTAGAAACGCTGCCAAGAGCATCCAGATCATCCTTACTTAAGTGATTAACTAGTCCAGCTCCAATAGAATCTCCAAAAACATTGATAACAGTTCTGAATCTGTCCCTATATTCCAAAAAAGTGAATACAAGAAGCTATATTGTTAGAATTTATTAACAAATACATTGGTTATGAATTAAGACGAATTTCTAATTAACTTACAGGAGCCAGTCAACAGGAACGACGTATGAAACATATTCTGCAGGAAGGCCAATGGTATTTAATACCATGACCATTGTAACTAGGCCTGCCTGTGGAATCCCGGCTGCTCCAATTGCTGCTGCTGTTGCTGTTATGCTGTAATAATCATTAAAAAATTAATCAAAGGAAATATAAGTGCATTAACAAAGCACATGCAGGTGGACATGTAGTCACCCATTAAAATTAGACAATTAAGTAAAATGACATTTGCGCTTCCATATGAAATCAAAATTTTAGGATGCATTCAGTTTAATGCTTTCTATTCTACCTAAACACAGCCATTTAATAGTGCACTCGTCATAAATAAATCATTTCAAAAGGGTGTAAAATGTTACAGGTACTGAAATGCCCCCCACTCATTGTGTTACTGAAAAGCAATCTTACATATGTCAGGAATATAGATAAATAATAAGATGAAAAGTGTCTGCAGACAGATATTAGACAGACAACTTTGATAGACGTATACAGAACATTCTAATTCCAATAATATTCCTACTTAAACAAATATGCGTGGATCGGGATACTCCATGCAGTATAAATAATTATTAATTATATTGCAGCTGATTACTGTCATGCAGTGACTATTAATACTCATTGGGTTATATGACTTCCCAGGGAAATGTATTTTAGATTCAACAGCTTACTTTAGAAAAAGATAATTGAGCATAAATACTTAGTTGATGGAAAATATTTTAGTACAGGGCAAAATGACAAATGTTAATGACGATGGGTACGGTTTACTATTATTTTTTAAATGTTTCTCTGTTTCTTTCTGAAACGTGATTTGGTAAATTAATTTACTTTAAGTCATATAATTGCTCAAGGTAAAATTATCGCTATAATATCTTGCTTGTGCTAAGAATATTAAAGGGCGCATTTGATGGCAATGGTACCATAGCGCCATATTTTCATGAGGATTAAATTGATGATTAAGGCAGTTCAATCTTCGGCGATTATATCTATATATCTTGCTGTGAGTACTATTTTATTTTAAAATCTTCTGTAGATTTTTAGACATCTGGCAAAACAACCTCTGTAAACAATCACTAGAATATCAAACTTTTAGAACAAAGAAAAGGGAGTTTATCTGCATCTCTAAGTAAATAGCAATCGTATAGTCAATGACGTCTGCATTAATAATCAAACAATGTATAGAATTGCATTGCTGCATTTTTAAACCAATTTTAAACGGTCTTTCTACAAGCGTTGGTAATTTAGCCAAGTCATATCTTATTGAGATGCGTGGGAGGACCGTAGGAACTCATGCGAAACTCGGACTTTGTTGTAAGTTTAGGACTTTTTACCTTATAGCAAGAATTTTCCCAATGTCAAGGTCCGTTCCGTGCATTTGTGCTATCCATATAGCAGCTACAGCTTCGTACAGAGCAGTTCCATCCATGTTAATTGTTGCACCAATAGGAATGACAAATCGTGATACTCTTGGATCAACTCCATTTTTTTCTTCTAAGCACTTCATTGTCACTGGAAGTGTTGCAGAGCTAGAAAACATTTGAGAATAAAGTGTATTCATTAATCTTTTGTAATAAGAACATAGCTTTAAACGTTCTATTTATTGTGCATTATATTTTGATTTAGTAGCCCATTTTGTAAAATTAATTTTGAACTCATATGATATGTATTGCATTATACATATATAGACTAAGTACATGAACACGATGTACAATCCCAAAAATATATAATTTTCAAGCGTGTTCACCAAAGCCATTTAATATGAATTTTTTAATCTTTCTAAAGTAATATTTTTTGTGTCGATCAACTCACCTTGAAGAAGTTCCAAAGGCGGTGACCAAAGCCTGTGACATATTAGCAAGGAATCTAAACGGAAGTTTGCGAGTAAAGATGGAGTAGATTCCAGGTAAAATTATAAGGCCATGAATGGCCAATCCCAGCATAACCGTCAGAAAGTACATGCCAACCTTTTTGAACATTTCCATCAAATCTTCTTCCTCGATAAGTTGTGCAGCAACCAGAAAACATACTCCCAAAGGAGACAACCTGAAAAATATTGATGTCATTTAATTTGTCTTCAAAGTGAAAGAAACTTTCTTTACCTTATTTACGTACTTTCAATCAAAGGAATAATCTTTGTGTATAGGCCAGAACAAAATGAAGGAAACATAAACATATGTCTTCGGACAATACAAAAATTCTGTTTAGCATGACGATATATGAATTTGTGGATGGTATATGTACAGGCAATATTAAATTGGCATCTTTAAAATATAATCTAGAGAATTTTCCTTTAATTTGAAATTTATTGGCATAAAAATGAGGAAACCATTTAACTAAAGCAAATCGAAGAAAACCTTTAAGAAAATTTTATTTGAAATTATTCAAAGTAAAAAAAGCAACATTGTTTTATATTTTACTTTATATTACATGAATTGCTATCAGGGTCTCTATTCTAGGGCAACTAAGCTACTTCACTGATTTTATGCAATGTGACTGAAAAATAAGAAAATCAGTTACCAGATAACCCATTGTGTTATAAGCATCATTGCCTCTGCAAGGCTCATAAAGACATCTAGCAAAGCTTTTCCTTTCGGACCGAGTTTTCCCAAAGTAATTCCCAGAGCTGTCGCAAAAACAACGAGACCTAAAATGTTCGTTCCCTCTGAAAATTCTCCTTTGATTTCCCATTCTCTTTTTGATCGCGCTGTAAAATATGGAATATTTGTTGGTTAACTTTAGTAATACTTGAGTAATACCTTTTAAATAGTTAAGAACCATATAATATTTATCAAAAGCCGATGAATGGAAATATAAAATTTTGTAAAGTGGTATTGTTTAAGGCTGTCTCGTCTGACGCTTTAAAGTCGCACTGCTGTAAATTGTTTTTTTAAATACAGCATGCCCTAAGTTCCCTAAATTAACCAAATACACCATTTTTAGCATCTACTTATAAGGAAATATCATGGCAGTAACTTACGTCATTTAAGGCATGTCGTAAATTATTTTTGTGTGACATTTAAGGCATACTTCGATACTTTGCCTGGCACTAGTACATAAATTAATTTTTAGGTTTTACAAAGATAGATACACTTGATTTTGGGATATCGATTCCTGATGCATTTTCATGTGGGCTACCATATTCCAAAGTTCAATATTTTTCAAAACATTTTAGTTGACTATTTAGATTTGAAGATTTCAACTTAAAAACTGTAAAAATCCTAGACAGCTTTAAATTATGTACAATAATGATGGTTTACAATTGGCGTTAGACTCACTCTCATTTTCTGCTAGGTCATCTGGGTAGACAATAACCGTTTGATACTGTAAAATAAAATTAATTTTATCATTAAGGTATTGTGATTTCTTTTGTGATTCCAAGTTTTGTTCGCATCAAAATTTATTCTAATTGCTGTAACAACAGCAACTAAAATTTATATTGAGGTTTCTACTCCTTTGTAATGAAATCATTATGTTAACAGCCTTCATATAATTGTGAGTATCATTTTCATATCATTTTATCATATCATATCATTTTTCTGAACATTTCTTTTAGCTAAATCCGAAATAAAGCTTTTATCACCATAACTATACCAGGGAGATATCTAGTAGATGATACCTGCACACAGTGTACATACTTTTGGGTATACATAAGTAAATTCGTATAAATTTGCAAAAGTACTCAGGTTTACAGTAAAACCCTCGAGCAGCGACCTTTTCTTTGAGTAACGCAACATGAGTATACTGTGCCATGATTGGTGGAAATGGTTCGCACCATACGAAAATTGCACACAGTTGGATCGGATTCAATCGTTTTCCCTTATACTTACGCAATCTGCTAAAAATATATCCTGTGTGGGTATCCCCCTTGCATGTATATTTATGGATGAACAAAATTCAAAATGCAATCTTATAACACTAGCATGCAATTTACTTACATTAATTTCCTTCAAAAAATGTGTCTAATTATACTTCCATCAGTAATCCCGTCAGTTTAAAAATGCATTTGACAATATTTACTATGATATTCTACTTACTATTATTAAGTGAATCGAAACATTTGTTAAGTACTTCCAAAAATGACAAAATTATTTAGATATTAAAATTTTTTGAATGATTCCATAGGATTTAAGTAAGAATCATTAAATACTTTGACTGTTACATCGGAATTCTTTCCGTCAGAAAAAGATAAAGTTTTGAAACAAGTTTATGGGAGTGAGTTCAAGCGTTTCATTACACACACATTCCTTTGTAAGACAATAAGTCGGTGGGATTAAGGTGCATTATTAATTCATTTGAAATGATTTTCACTGTCATTGTCAATGACAATGCAAGAAGAGCTTAAACTGGAGGATAATGTGTCTTGTTAAATAATAAACTAAACCGCTTCACACTCGGTAACCACTTCAAGTTTTTGTAATTAGGCTGCTAATCCTTGTTTAGCAAACATTTTAATGCACTACAATACACATTACAATTAATACAAGTTGAAAAGCTAAATTATGATAGTAATGCAGAAGTAGATAACTAAACATCGACAAACACATTGACACACACTTGAGTACCAGTTTGTCTTAGTACGAACCGGATTACTTAATCAGTTATCAAACACCAGTGCGACAACTTATCTCGTTGCACGTTTTATTGTTTGGAATTATAATATGATAAGCCAACTTTTACCGGCATTCGCAATTATCTGTATTAATATTTAATGGACAAACCCAGCAACCCCAAAGTTATACGTAATAAAAAAAGCAGATAAGTGTGAATCCGTAGAAAACTGTGAGTCAGCAACTAGCAAACCGATTAGTATCCCAAAATTGATAATTTTTGAAAAAAGCAAATAAAAGGGCTAAATAAAATCACATTAACTCCCCCTTTCAATGAAACAAACAAAGTAACCTGAATACTAAGTGTACTACTTACTCACAAATGTAAACAGTATATATGGAAATGTATGAAAAAAATGATGTTTTACTTTGGTTATTTTTTTAGCAAACAGTAGTAAGTAATCGTAAATGTTTGCAATTTAAAATGATAACCTCTTTATAGCATGAGCATGTGAAATAATATCACAACGATTACGTGCGAAGCATAATTGAATCTATAAATCCATTCAGTAATAAACAACTCTAACCATCATCGACCTTGTTTAATTGTGTGGCTATTTGTGCACTTGAAAGTAACATTATACGTACATAAAAGTGCAATGAATGATTTGAGTTGAAATACAATCCCGAGAAAATTACATACCTAGTAGATAATCTTGTTTGAATAAATGGCGTACCCAGTATAAACTTTATGGAAAACAACATTACGTCGAATTAAAAACATACTTATACAGTTATCATACTCTGAAATTATTCAAGCAAATGTAAAAACAGAAAATTTTGTGTTGCAATTAAGCTCTACCGTGAGATTTCGAAAATATTTTCCAAAACGTTAACAACTACCCAACATTGGAAAGATGAAAACAAGTGTAGATCTAATATTATATCGAGACTCGAGACCTACGTAAAAACAAAGCTAAACCACATAATTATTTTCCGTTCTATAACAACATATACTTATTTTATATAAATATGCACTAAGCGAGTACATATGCAAATTGCAAAGTACTGTGCTATCTACAAATTATTGGTATGACAGAGAATTAGAGTTTAGATTTATGACATTCTCACAAATAAAACTTCAAACTGCATGGATTATGATACGGATAGTATACATAGTTTAGGTACTTACTGTATACATTGTAGCTTGGATCAAATTAGGCGGCAGCATGTTTCTGTTAAAATTAAAATTCATTTTTAAAAATTGTTAGTGGACATAATATTTGGTGGTAAGCATATTTATATAATTTCTTTATAGATGGCCTAGTTCGAAATGTTGCCTAGTAATGCTTTCTTTAGTTTTTCCAATATTTTGCTGTTAAAAATGTAGATTCGAGGTTTATATTAAGTACCTTACTAAATCCATCAATGTGTCTTCGGTGGTGACATTTCTTTCTATGGCATCGCCTTTATCGATTTCTATTGCCCCACCTTTACCTGGCTGAATGATGTAGACCAAAACGATACCCAATATTACAGCGATGACCGTGGTGCACATGTAATATGCAATAGCTCGTCCGCCAATTTTTTTCGAAAGGCTTAAATCCAAACTGCCAATAGCTGCTATCAATGAGGAGACAATGAGAGGCAATATGAGTGCTTTAAGCATTCTCAAAAATAAGTCCCCGATATATTTCACCAACATCACATCACGCTTACTATAACTGTCTTTTGTCTCCCGAAGAATAAAGCCGAGGGCAACACCACATATTACACCCGACACTGTGAGAATTGTCAATAAATTCTGTTTAAGACAGGATTTCTGATTTTTATCTTCTGTGTGCCCCATTTTGCTTTAAGTGGTAATAGTTAAAGTTCGAGATAAAAATGTTTTAGTTAGAAAATATTATTTTTGCATGGACAGTCAAACAATATCTGCTAAAATTGAAGACCGATGACAAAAGTGATCCTTAAGGTAGAATAGAATAATATTTAGTGAGACTATTCTGCCAATAGTCGAAGTGTTAATGCAACAACAGAGGAAATTCTTCTGCAGATTTCACAGCAAAGTTCTTTGCTTGACTGCTATCGATTCACTTGATGCACTTGACTAAAAAATGTTAGAAAATTGCTTGCAAAAAAGGACTTCCGTTTGGATACAATAGCCACACATTTGATACACGAAAATGTTTGTGAGATGGACAAGGATGATTTATATAAGTTGAGTTAGTTTATCTCTGCAGCCATCAATCGATAGTTTAGGCTTCAGTTTTTCATGGAAATTTGCCGTTGAAATCTGAAAAAACAAAATGGAAAATTGAATATTATTTTGTTTATTTTAGTCTGATTGTTAAAGCAAATCAGTTTGTGAAATATTTTAATTTCCGAATTAAAACTTTTAGTTTGGAAAAAATATTCTTAAAAATATTTTACATAAGCTTATTGCAATGAAATATTTCACGTTTTTTTCCCGTGAACAATTTTTTCATGGAAATAAATGAAATTCAAACAAGGCTAACGACAACAAAGCAACTGTCAGTGTTGTCTATTGTTACCTTTTCACAAAAAAATATGCAATTCGCAATGGGGGTAGCAATCGCTCTTTTGTGATGCCAAAGCTAGACTGACGACCTAGGATGAATATCTACCACCTTTTCATGTATTCATTAGTTTCTCATTGAAGTACATACAACTATTGTCGTGTTGACTTGGTAGGTACGATGTACGATGTACATGTAGCGTCTGTTTGTATACTCACTAGAATTACAATTAAAAGTAAATACCTACTTACGGAATGTTACGGAGTAGTATATATTATTTACTAGTTACCTGTTGGCAGATCGTTGGATGCACTTAGGATGCTTTCCTCCGCTTAATAGAAATAATGTGCAATACTCCTTTGTAATTAATATACCTATATGCACACAAATACACATAAGTAGATATAGGTACTCTGTGTTGAATGTTATGCATTAGTATGAATAATATATCAGAATGATAAGTATATAGATTAATACTCAGCTAGTCTGTTACAAAGTTACGTTACATTTCGTTATAGACTAGACTAAATGGGGTAATAAACATAGGGTATACCCATTTTAATTAAAAATGCAGTGTCATGTGATGTGCGTGGTATTGTAGATATGATGAGATAGTTGATCGAGATGGATGCAATACAACTTTAAACTTGTATGATAATTATTATGTTGCCCTCGGTACTATAATGCATGTTGAATGACGATTATCATTTCTAATGGTAAGTAGATATGTAGTTTAGAGAGAGCCTGTATGGCGACTAGCTATACCTCAGAAGCCAGTCACTATAACTAATAGGTAACATAATATTTCAATTTACATTTCGCGTACGGAGTAGTGTTTGAAGATGCAGGACACACAAGTGTGTGAAACCAAATGGGATTAATGTAGTAAAACATCTCATTGAAGTTAACCAGATTTTCTAGCGTGACATCTCATTATTTTTACTTTCCTTAATGAAAACATTTACGCATAATTTCAAACATATTTCTACCAAGATTTCTTAGAATTTTCCATGCTAAAATTGACAAGGATAATAAATTTAGGAGATGAGTTTTTGCACTATCACCCACTTGAAAATAGCTTGTAGGACTCAACAGTAAGCACATTATGCACACTCAAAGGACATTATGAAATACGTGTACGTGATGGTTCCTAGTGAATATTTCCAGTAACTTAAATCAAATAATAAAATCCAGTCAATCTTAACATGAATTAACATTCTAAAGTCGCAAATTCTTTTTTTATTGTGAGGAATATTTTATATGCATATTATTGCATAATAAATGATATCATACGAAAATAAAACAGATATATCCACAAGAAATAAATTGTGAATTGTGAATAAAGCCCAAAAATCTGTAAAGCTCCTGGAACACATGTGTAATATAATAATTAAAATACTTTAGTCAGTGATTCATTTTAAGTAGATCAAACTTTGAAATTGGCAAACTAGAGATCGAGCGCCGAATTAAAAATGCATTTTGGGTTTTAAAATCTCAGTTGGTGGGGATTTTCGGAGCCCCCCTGATTTATGATTACAGGTGTTTAGCTCAAGGTTAGCTTCATGTAGCAAGTGTTATCAACTTAGCAACATTTGCTACGTGATTTGATAGACAATTGTGTTCCCGTCACAAATATTGTCAATAAGAACGGTAGGTGATTTAACAGTAATATGTAAATAAGATGGTAAATTACATTTATCTTCAACAGCGTTTGCCCTACATCTGTATCAAGGCTAATAATCTTATACGTCTTAGCCATGGGGAGAAAAATAATTTAAAATGGCGTAGACTCATGTATTGTACTACTATACTACTACGAACAATACCCATCAAAAGTGCTTGCCTAAATAAATTCTGCCACCCCCTACTATAAGAAAGATAATTTATCCTGCGTCCTTGTAGTCTAACTAGACGATAGTCAAAATGTTATAAAGGTTAAGGGTGTGCGATACCCGGCCCCGATAAAGGGATTTTGCCTACACCATAGTACCACTGTGCCAACGAAAGCATTTGTCAATGTAGTTTCAGATTCTG
>JABASH010004937.1:0-13005 GCA_019776445.1 Tomocerus maximus | reverse complement strand
TAGGCGTAGTTTTAGCCTAGATTTAGCTGTACTCTGTTTAACGGAAAAAAGCTTCAACCTACGAAGTCAACCTAACCTTAAGGGACCTCCCAGAAGTAGAGAGCCGAGACCATAACAAAATATCCAACTAATAGAAGTAAGTACAGGTGAAATCAGGACGCTAATAACACGGCAAATACCGATAATAATTTATTCTGATATCCTTATCGATCATTCACCTCCCACAAAATATGTTACCTACGTATGCATAAAATGAGAACGGCGTAGTCAGCTTACGTGGAACAGCTTGCAAATCTGCCATTTTGTGATTTATCGATTCATTGGTTTAGGTACTAATTAATAACATTATTGTCACATTCTGTAATTAAGGCGATATATTTGTCATTTTATTAGCGATGGATCCCGAAATTAGAAACAATGTAGTATTCTTGTGTAACAATTTAACGAATTTAAAATTAGTTTTAGTGTATCTTATTCAACATGAAATCATTACAGAGAGGGAAAGAGAAAAAGTTGTAAGTTAACATTTTGAAATGAATTTTTCTTGAAATTCTCATTATATTGTAACCTGTAACTAAAGATTAATCTGTTAATTTGTTAAACATAAAATTGATAACAGAAAGCCGTAAAGATTCCTTTCGACCGAAATTATGAGCTCTTAGATGTAATAGTTAAAAAGGACTGGAAATCAATTAGGACTATTTTTTTGGATATTCTCCGGAAAACCGGTAACGAAAATTGTGCAGATCAGATTGAAGGTTACTCATCATCATCACTGGGCAATAGAATTCTTAGACACCAAAAAATGGTATCGGAAATTAGACCAAATCTAGTATTCTTAGCTGAAAATTTAATTAATTTAACAGAAGTATTGGAGTATCTACTCGAAAAGGATATAATTTCGAATTATGATCGCCAAGTAATTGTAAGTTGATTATATACCACCATTCATTGCATTTAAATATAATTGTAACTGGTGAAATGTTAATTATTAATACCAAATTGATAACAGGAAGCAGGAACAATATATTACGAAAAAAATTCCAAGCTCTTAGAAATAATACAAACTAAAGATTGGAGTTCTATTAGAAATATATTCCTAGAAATTCTCTATAAAACAGAAAACAAACATTGTGCAGTTAGGATTAAAGAAATGCCATCATCCCTGGATAATAGAAGATTTGGACACAAAAAAATATCCAAAGGAAAATGCTGGTGGCCCGAGAAAAAGATGCTAATAAAATTCCTTCACCGTAGAAAATATCAAAATGGAGATAAATCTTTAGTGGAGGAATTGCACGACCGAATTTCAAAATCAGAAAACGAAGAACGAATCTTGATTTGTGAATCTGTTGCTGCGTCGAAATATTCAGGAATGGGTGGCATAGGAAAAACTGTCACAGCTAAATGGTATGCTAATGAATATGAAAATGAATATGACCACATCCTCTGGATTGACTGCGGAGAAAGCAACCTCCAAAAATCATTTGAAAGATTGGCCAGAGATTTGAAAATCGAAGACAGAGACAAATTTGATTTGAAGGAAATGGCTACGAAGAGTTTTGACGAGTTGACTGAATTCAAATGCCTCTGGATTTACGACAACGCGGATAATTACAAGGGAGATGAAGAGATCATAAATGTCCTTCCAAAAAGTAAAGAAAATTTTTCTTGCATCATCACGTCACGAAGTCGAGAATGGGGAAAGGAGAATATCGGATTCGGGAAAATATCTGCCCTGGAACTAGACATTTTCAGTCTCCAAGAAAGTCTTCATTTCCTCAAAGCCGTCCTCAACGCTAAAATAGAGCGAACGAACGATTTGCTCGTAGAATTATGTCGTTCACTGGGGAATCTTCCTCTTGCTCTTCAACTAGCTGTCGCTACTCTTAATTGTGAAAAAGAAGATTTAAAAAGCTACATTGAGAAAAATAAGTTTCAAAAAGTTGTCAATGACAATTTGGATGATTATGAACGAATAATCAATGGAAATGTAAAGATTGCCTTGGAATTAATTATGAAAGAAGATTGCGGAAAAGAAGCATACAAAATGTTGCTAATATTTGGCTACATTCGACCAGATGATGTTGAAATCGATTTTTTAAAGAAAGCGTTAGATTTTGAAGATGACGAAGTACTAGGAGCAGTCAAATTACTAAAGAAATATTCTCTAGTGGCCCAAAGAAAAGTAAATATTTGGAGCGGCACTAAGATTGTGTTGAGTATCCACCGATTGCTACAGAGAGTATTTCGTAACAACGGAAGAGAGATGGAGGAGGAGACATTGAGGAAGATTCTTGGCTGCGAGGGATTCACCGACTACAAATCCCTTCCATTCACCAAATACGCCGACGCCAACCTTCAAAAAGAGTTCCTAAAATTCATAGCAGAATCACTGGATCAAGAGCAACTACAAGGTAATACCATAAAACTATTACGCAGGCCTACACCCTAGACATTATGAAAACAAAAATTAATTATAGTGTTGGATATTTCAAACTTCATGCAGTAATAATTACGGAAACACTTCTTGATGGTTGGTGTGACTACGTTCGTTTACCTGGGTTTTCCCACTCTACATCTGCACGCACAACTCGAGTAAAACCAAACCGAATTTAAAAATGTCAACTGATAATTAAAGCACGGATCTATACCTCGGACCCAAGGCTCTTAGATATTGAAAATCTGCCTTGGTCGTCAAGATATAGGCCCAGACATTTTCGCTCCATGAAAAATTTCATGCCGGGAAAGCCTATTTTGGCTAGTAAGACAGATTTTCAATATCTAAGACCCTTGGGTCCGAGTTATAGATCAGAAATTTAAATGTCAGTTGACATTTTCAAATTCGGTTTGGTTTTACTCGAGTTATGTGTACAGATGTAGAGTAGGAAAACCCAGGTAAACGAACGTACTCACACCAACCTTATGGTAGAGGAGTGAATCTACTCTCAAATTAAACTCTTTATACAAGAAGCTCATTGAAGTATTCTATTGGAGAATACTTTTGTCATCCCGAAGGTGTGCGCCAAATTCTTCGAAAGTCATTTGTTCTAATATTTGGTTGAAAAACATTTTGTTCGCATAGGTACCGATAATACCGAATACAAAATGTTCGAATGCTACATCCGTTTTTCGAATGACGAATCATTTTTTTGCAATATAAGAAATGAACTAAAGATGGTTTAATAAATCGTTGTAAGTCAGCGTATGCCGCATCACAGCGGCAGTCACGCTCCCCTCACAATCACAACACCTCCATTAAATGCACACTCAATAATTTGATCGATAATTTCTCATTGCAAACTTCATCCACTTTTTTTCTTGGTGGTCGAAGGTTATATTGCAAATGTCTCGACTAAAATGTAATCGCATTAGTATGCTTGCTTGTGCCATAGGTCAGTATTCTATATCTGACTTGAGATAATCCAGAACTATACACACACAATTGAAGCAATACTATTAATATGATTATGATGACTTAATTGGCATGGTGCGTTGAGCACATGTTCTACTCTCTAACAATTGCGTTGATAATAAATAAAATGTTTTATTGAACCCTTCTTAGATAGTAATAATTGTATCCTATTATTCGAATTAATTCACCACATCGAAATAAGTGATATATTGATAATTATCAAAGGAAGGATATGTATGGAAAACATATTTTTTCTGGTAACTGTTAGACACCTAAGACTATCACGTTTCATGGCCCAAGGAACCGATATGCAAAATTGTTTTTCACAAATTTTTACATATTTTCAAGTTAGCTGCATATTACATATTTAAGTACCTATTTTGGGGTTAAGTACATATTACATATTTTTACATATTTTCCCATTTTTGGCAAAAATTCACAGATTTTGGGCAAAAATTACAAATTTTTGGCATAAATTGAAAACATTTTTTTGGAAATTTTGATCTTTTCATATATTTTTCATATACAATTTACATTTTTCTTTTTCAAATATTTTTTCGATTTTCAGTACATATTTTTTCCATTTTTAGTACATATTTTACCGATTTTTAGTACATATTTTACCGATTTTTAGTCCATATTTACATATTTTCCCGATTTTTGGTACATATTTACGTACATATTTGCCAGTTTTAGCACATATTTAAATACATATTTTGGGATTTTGGATGAATACATATCCTTCCTTTGATAGTTATGAGTAATACCAAACCAGCTTATTATGGTAGTTCTGCTAGCCACAAACAATTGAAATAGAAACTTTTACGGTTTAAAATGATTAAAATAATAGGTACTAAATTACACAGATATTACTTCAAAATTAAAAAGTTTTTAAGTAATGCACAATTATACTGTATTCTGTGTAGTTGACGACATTTGTGACATTGAAAAAGAGTTAACGGCATGCCGTTTTCAGCTCGCCCAAGTAAGCGAGCTTATAGAACTGCACTGTCCATCCGTACGTTTTTTACTCTGAAATGGCCTTAATACTAGTATGCAATTGTTTTTTAGGAAGAGGTCAAGTTTTGTACCCAACATTATCTGACAGCGCTGGTGACGGAGACTGTTTAGATGATATTGTTGGTGATCCCACACTTAATCCGGGATATGAACAGTCTGATGACCTGAATTCTCATTTATTAAGTGACCTTAGTTTGCATGAAGATGATTTACTTCTCAACCAACAACAAGCAACATAATTTATAGACATCAGTAACTTGTGTGCATGGGATTTAATAGTTGAAATTGTTGACGTTAACAGAATACAAATGCTAATACCTCGACAAGGATGCAAACTTCCTAGAAGCTTGCCTTACTTCTGGCCATTCTCTGTCATTGCCACAACTCTGAATATAGAGTCTACATTGCTTCAGAAAGGTTTGAAAATTCACCAGGCGTGCCCAATTTTCAAAATTGTGCCGGTAGGAACAACATTTTGTGAATTATACCCAGCGATTGCGGTCATCCATTTGTCATTAATTCCATCTGACGAAGATGAAGTGATATGCCTTTTTAGCAATAACGGAGAGGAAGACTGGCAGATACTTCCTGATTCGCTAATTTCAGAAAATAGAGACAAGCTTCTAGTGAAAGTTTTTCAATTCAGCCACATAACAGTTGTGATTCGAGAAAAGTGCCTTCAAAAATTCGAAGTCATTCGCTGTAAATCAGGAGGGAAGCTCATGATGCCTGACGCTTTTGTGACAGTGGATTTTCCGAAAGGAAGTCTTTCTGCTGATGTTAATGTTTCAGCCAAAGTGTGTTTTGATCGAGAATTTAGCTCAAGGATTTTTTTTTCAAGCATTAATGAAAAAGCGGTAAGTGATCATCTTGAAACTTTGGCTGTAGCTAGTCCAACTATTTGGTTAGAACCTCATGGATTGTTGTTTGGACAACCAGTAAAAATCACGCTACCCATACCTGACTATGAGGAAATGAAGAATAATTTCAACCTGCTCAGAATATTGTATAGTAGTGCGCGAAGCGAAACAGAAAAGCCAAATTGGCAATATCTCGACACACCTATTACGTTAAACCAAATCACGTGCAAAGATGGGAAGTTTATGAATGTTATAACATTTGAAGCTCAGCACTTCTGTTGGTTCCGTGGAATATTCAAGCGAGTAAAAAAGGACAAGATCAAAAATTCAGATAATCAAGACAGGAACGATAAACTTTATTTATCTCCATTAAATAGTCACCGAATGATGATAAAGGCATTTTATGAACAGTTCCATGACCATTTCGGCCTCGATATTCATTGTTTTCAAGAGAATACAACATCACCTTTGACACCGGCATACAGGTTTCAGGCGAGTAAATCATTTTTTATGGTTTTTAAACTTTAAGCATTAATAATTTGCCATCAATCTATTTAATCATATTAATGCGTACAGGTCGGACACACCCCGTACAGCACACTTGTGAAACCAGGTACGCTCTTTGTAAGTTTAAAACCTTATAATTTTAAAGCTGCTATAGAGGTGAAGATGAAAACTTAGTCCAGACAGAAGATTTCGAAGGTTCAAATTTCGGAAAACAATTTATTTGTCAATTCACATCGGACAAACCAACAGATAAGCGAGAAATCTTTGGAAAAGTCAACATAACTAGAAAAACAGAAACCGAAACCCAGAATAATCTACTTCATTGCAATATTCAAAAATATGGTCACGAGAACGAAACTACTTCTATATCGGATAGGTCAGATTTCACTATTTTTATTAAGACAACAAAGCTGTATTTATGGAAATGGCAGTGCTGTCCGTCTGTATGTTGCTGTCCCTGGTAACTTTCAAACGCATACAGATAATTCTTCCAACTTTCTATACTTGTTGTTAAGGTCAAGAGGAGTCTAAGTTCGAAATTGGGCAAAATCGGTCACACCCCCTGACTGGGGATGGGGTTTAAACACTTCTAAATAAGTCAATTGTAGATAGAGGTCAAGAGCAAAAGTTATCGGCACATTTCTTCCTCTGACCATAAAAACGCAATGTCATGTATTTACTACTAACGGAATCGAACTCTATTACCTTATTTACTACTCCTCTACTTTCGACACCGCGTTGCTGTCTTCCTAATATTAGTGTTGTCATCACGATTTATTCGCCTTCATATCTCTAGACCGTATAATATTATGAGTCATAACTTAATTATGACATGACTTATCGGGATTATCTGACTTCAGCAAGTTCGCTAAATAATACCACCAGCACTAAAACCTTACGATTTTTTTATTTTGTAAGGTGAATGTAAATTCTCTTTATTATGCTTCGCATTAGCAATTTTTTGGCAGACTTTTTTGGATAGATTATGCAACGGTAGTATAACCTATTTATGTATAAAATCTTGAAATGTCTCAACTTCGTCGAAATCTTGATTTATTTATTTATATCCAATCTACGCATCTAAACTTTCACTCAAATCTACGAATCTACACTTACACTCAAATCTACGAATCTACACTTACACTCAAATCTACGAATCTACACTTACACTCGAATCTACACTTACACTCAAATCTATGAATCTACACTTACACTCAAATCTACGAATCCACACTTACACTCAAATCTACACTTACACTCATATCTACGAATCTACATTTATACTCAAATTTACGAGCTATGTTTAGTATACCGCTACTATAAACTACCTCTAATATTTATGATAAAATGATAGTTGATCTTAAGCTTTATCTTTTGAGTGTTTTGGTCAAAATAAATATGTGAATTGGTCGACCCAGCGATTGATTAAAGGATGTTTCTTCATAGGCAACAAAAACTAATTGAGCTGTTAAAATCTCAAAATAAATGTTTCATGATTTTCATTTTAGCTGGGGACTAATTGCAATAACTGCATTGGCTAAAAACTCTTTCATATCTGATGGTGACAATTGGAAGAAATTAGCGGCCAAAATTGGTTTTACAAGTACCGAAATTGAAAGTTATTCTAAAGTAAGTAACACATTTCTAGTTTCATTTTTCTTTCTATTTTAAACCATAGTACGATTGAAAAGTAAAATAAGGTCCAAATACAACTCGATATTTATACTATTTGGACCAGCAACAAGTACTGTAATGGCACCAATTTCTATTTGAAGGCGTATCTAAAATAAACTTAAATCGTACCATGTATGCAAATGTTTTCTATAGAACACATCCGACCCTTTAAGTGCCATTGTTACAGAGTATAAACAAAGAGGCACAATCAACGAACTTGTGAAAGCAATCTATTTAGTTCATAGTAATTTAGAGGAAGATATATCATCACCTTCTGGTAATAAGCAGTCAAATAAAGCTTCGGGAATAGAAAATATGCCGAAAAATTATAGCAACGTGCATGGACATGGATCAGACGGATCAGGTATAACTTCTATCATTTATTACACTATAATATCATATTATTGCACATTTTGATCAGGTATCATATTGGTTATTTATTAAGGTTTATTTGGAGTAACCACGCACCCCTACCCCACAACTGCATCTATATACTCTAACCAGACTGAGTCACAACACTCCTCAAATTGGGCGTTGAAATTATAATACCAGAGTGCTCTAATACCTACTGTAGTGTTATAATTTCAACGGCCATTTTGAGAAGTGTTGTGCAGTGCTCGATTTTATCCGGCTAAAAAGCATTTTGACCAGCCAGCCGGCTACAATGGTTGAAATGGCTAGTGGCTAAAACGGCCAAAAAGGATGGTTTTAGCTCGCTCGAGGAAGCGAGCTTATAGAATCGCACAGTCCGACCGTTTACACGCTAACTTTCGAAGGCATTGACGGATTTTAACCAAACTAAGCAGAAACATTGCCTATAGACCTGTGACGAACCCTATTCATTTTGGTGCGAATCGGTCCACCAGTTACTGAGATACCTTTGTCACTTTGTCTTTATTTTGATAGTCAAAGTGATAAATTGGAATAAAAAATTAATTGTGCTTCAACCATTTCGTTAGTTTAAAGTTTCAAAATACTTTATACCGCTTCTATCGAAAATGGCACATTATAGTAAAAACACATTTTGCAATATTTTAGTTAACATATTTTAGTTAGTTACTACTTTCTATGCATTTTGATAGTCAAAATTATCTGATTTTACTTTCTATGCATTTTGATAGTCAAAATTAGTTACCTTGACTTTCTATGCATTTTGACAGTCAAAATTAGTTACCTTGACTTTCTATGCATTTTGATAGTCAAAATTAGTTACCGTGACTTTCTATGCATTTTGATAGTCAAAATTAGTTACCTTGACTTTCTATGCATTTTGGCAGTCAAAATGATTAATCTTAAACTGTGTACACGGCCCCCTTTACTCGGGCGAGTTTCTGTTATGGCTTGCCGTTCGTTTTCTAAATATACCGCCCAATCAAGGATGTATTTCTTTGTTCGAATTACCTATTTTTGACCTTTTTAGCCTTTTTAGCCGCCGGCTAACAGCGGTATTTAGCCAGCCGGCTAGCCATTTTAGCCGGCTGGTCATCGAACACTGGTGTTGTGACTCAGTCTGATTCTAAAGATGACCTCTACCTTTTTTGTAAAACTTTGAATAGAAGAATGGGCACTTCTTTGTTTTAGGTGAAGCTGCTAAGCCACTGTCCTTCCCTCCTGACTCTCGGCTTGTCAATATATTTGACTAAGGAGCCAATGGCTTAACAGCCAATAGAAAAGTTTGTTTAGATTTGAAACATACAAACTTTTCTGATTTATATTCATGAAATAGTACATTTACATGATCCCTCAGTGACTGAAATCCGATAGCTGTTTACCTTTCGGAAATTAGCCATTACTGTTAGAAATTTCTTTCTAGACTGTCAAAACTCAATTTAATAAGTTAAAACAAGATACTAATCAACTCAGTAATATGTATCTAATGAAAATTACCATCTGACACAAAAATAACAAGTAGCAGGGTGAGTCTGTACACCACATGAAAAAAGGAGGCCGAAAAAAGGATGTGCATTATGAGCAAAGAGAACAGCTCTCTTAGTTATCTTGTCGGTTCTTTAGAAATTTTACTCACAAAAGTAGATGGCGTGTTCTCTGTATTCTAGCAAAAGCAAAGATAGTGTAGAGTGATCGTTTTGAAGTATTACTGCGATCATTGCGTTTCAGTACATAAACAACACATGGCCACAGGCCACGATTACAGCGCTAGCTCCTAATAATTCATCTATCTATTTTGACATGTCGTTTCTAGTACAGATTCATCTATGTTTTTGACTACTAGTTTTCAAATACATTTTACCATAATGGAAATAACTCATTAACTCAACTACTGACCGATTTCGTTTTTGCGAATCTTCTGCTGCTCCATGATGAAATTTCTCAGACTTGTAGCTCCCTGATTTTCAAAGAATTGACGAACAAAGATATTACACCCCAATTAAAACAGAAAATTTCTGCGCCATTTTTCTGAATTATTTCCCTAAAACCCGAATTGTGTCATGTTGTGGATGTTTGTGCTAAGTCTGAGGGCTACAAGCAAGAGGGAGAAAGTCACCCTTTAAATCGATGTCACAAAAATGCTGTACCATTCATGCAATATTGATTTAAGTACTAAAACCACGTTTGATATAAATTTTTAAATTGACTAATATGTATCTTTATTTTAAAAGAAGAGAAGACTAAAATGCCACAAGATGAAGGAGCACAAGCTAATAGCGACATGCTTCAATCACAAGGTAATAATATTATAAGACTTTTCCCAGTTTAGTCATTTTATTTTAGCCAGTTTATTGTAATTTAGTCATTTTAGTGCTTGAAATTATAAGTAACTTCACGCAAACAATGTTTTACTTGCTAAACAAGATTAAAATACACCACCAGAGTACTGCCTGAGAGAAATATCTTACTTTTGCAACTGTAAGTCTATTTTATTATATTTTACAGTGGGCAGAATACATCTACCTGTAATAAGTGACTGCATTGCAGACAATGTTGCAATGCATGAATGGACTATGATCATGGAAAACCTCTTAGTAAAACACCCGTCTCAACTCCAAGGCATTTTAAGTAATAGGATCTACGATGAGCTACCAAATAAAATACTAGAAGCACTGCAGAGATGGTATAAGTTTACACCGACGGCAGATAACACTTTTTCCAAGTTCCTTTCCTATTTTGAAAAAAACGTTACTCTTAAAGGTAGGAATTTTTAACGTGTTGTTTTCAAAACGATTTTGTTTTGTGAAATAATGTAATTTTGAAACAATACCATGTTACTTTAGAAACCCTAGAGGCCAAATGGAGGACGGAATGGTCCACAATGCAATAAACATTAAAGAATATAGGTCTCCAGGTATTGGGAATTCTTACATCTAATTTTTTACATCTGAGGGTACTGACTTCTGACAACCAGGTACTGACTTTTGACAACCAGGTACTGACTTCTGACAACCGGTAACTGACTTCTTACAAACATGCTGTTACACTACATTATAATGAATGCCATAATATATGCTATCATGCATATAATGCTATCATGTGTACTATGGATATTATAGCGAAAAAGAATTGTGATTGAGTGTAAATAGAATTGTTGAATATAAAGTGAAGTTTTATAATTTACGCCGTTTTGCAGCTGCCTTGGCCTGTCCGATGCGTAGCCTGAGTTTGTAGGCTCGGAATTACCAGGGGCCAAGTCCTCAACTAATTGGATGGGTTGGGCTCAAAATTCGATAGTGCAAAAACAGCAGTAGCATCGAAGGAAAAGAACGCTCTGGCTATCGTCGGAGTACTTTTTGATGCTGTTGACGTTGTGACCCATGAACCAAACCTTGATCTCAGAGCAAATGCAGAACTGACAAAAATTGCAGACGCTATTCCTAAATACAAGAAAGAGGCCACTACGGTTAAGAAGAAGTTGGACTTGACACCATTTTTACCAGCCAAGGGGGACAAATTCTGCAGTACGATGGATCGCTTACAAATCCTGGAAGTAATGAAGTCGTTACTGGATTGTCAAACCAACCCCTATCAAAGTCACCACGGTCAATGTTAAGAAGTTCATGGCAATGGAAGGTAAAAATGGCAAAACTACGGACAGAATTTCTGGAAAGTTAGTGAAGGAGATTTCAATTGCCGCTAATCACTGTTAAATAATATTCCTCGCGCCAGAAAATTGCAATATTTTATCCCGAATCTATTTATTATTACAGATTGTTCTTTTTCAGCAACTGTATTTTAATTGTTATGCTATTTAGTAGTTAAGAATTTTAGTTTCTCAAATTGTAATTTTAAACTTATTTTGTTTTACCAATTTATTTATATAGTGGCAACCATAAACGCTTTAGTCGTTAGATATTTACATATAATTACAATCTAGCTTTTGCAACTTGTTTGCTATGCTCCTTAAAGATATTAAGAATATTACTTACAGATACTTATCTTTCAACCGTTTTGTCATTTAAAATGTTATCAATGTTGCTACTTATGTATACCAAGGTCATTTGTGAGAAATTAAAAAATTACCACAATAAAGTGACATAATATGATATTGGAGAAATAAAATTAAGATTGGAAACATAAAATGTCGAGGAATTTACTTTTATTTGTGTAAAAGGTGTAAAGTATAAATGTATATTTACTTTGCACGTACTTTGTTCAGTTCGGCCGCTTTAAAATCAGTGCTTTCGTAAGCCTCATTATTTGTACCATGTTTTTCAGTTAAAGTGTGGGATCATATTATCCAAGGAATTAAAAACATAATAGCACCACTTGCAAAAATTGATGAGCCAGAAAAATAAAATCTGTAGTGATACTTTCCATAGACATCACACAGAGCTCCTGTGTTAAAATATATCCAATTAGAAGTAAAAAGCATTTGAATTTTTTTTGAATCCAATTTAACATTTTTAATAACAAATAATAATTTTAGCACTCATTCAAATGTCTACCTCAGCATTAATATACGCGCGTATCAATCAAAATAAAATGGACGCAACTACGTTTATCTTTACGAAATATTACATGTAAGACAAAGTGGGTGTAACTTACAACTGCTGGTACTCCAATCAGAAATCCTAAAGACCTAGAGAGTCTGTTAATTTTTTCAGTCCAAGTAGATCAACAAGAACCACAGATTTTAGACGTACGTAAGCAATTGAATTGATGTTTCAACTTTCAACCTTCAGAATGTATGTTTTCATCTTTCTTAGGGGGTTTATAAAGAAAGTCAAAAACTGCTGAGGACAAAATTATTCCTCCAGCTATCCCTCCAAGAGTGATGCACTAACTAATTAGACATTTCTGCCGAAAGTCGCGTGTAGGGTGCACAAATTATGGGTTACGGGTTCATGTGATGAAGTCTTGTCCAGTTGGGTATTCAGTTATTCACTCGTTGTTAATAGAAAGAGCCCAGAGAAAATGGAAAGGTGACGCTGTTGGACTTTTGTACTACGAGAAGGCTCTTTTGTCAAAAAATTTGCCACCTTCTTAGACCACCTTTTCACCTGGCATCGAGAATTTTCGGCAACACGGCAACCAGGTTGCCCTGGAAATCGGATTATGCTCCGCCCAGAGGGC
>JABASH010004936.1:0-13006 GCA_019776445.1 Tomocerus maximus | reverse complement strand
GATAAATTGTCTAATAATGTCGAACAAATGTTATTGAAAAATACTAATAGCATACCAGTTGGGTTAATGAGGTCATTTTGCAAGACAAAATGGAATATTCTGTTGATTGGATTGGATTATTAGTGCCAATTTGTCTTAGTAAATGAATAATCTAATCAAACTCTAATTTTTGTAAATGAAGATGTATTATGTACGAAATTAATGATGATTCACTCTACTCCGCCGCCTACGCGTCTACAATAGAAGCCCACGAGTCGGCATTTCTCACAGAGATGCTGAGGATGAACTTTACTTTGATCCGAGACGTCAAGACCATCCGGTTTCTCTAAAGGACGCTATGTTTACAAAATATTCATTAGAAAAACAAATTATGATACATTTATAGTTTGCAGGAATTTGTTCGGGTACCTGTTTGTGAGGATAGACATTGATATGGCACTTTATACACTCCTGGCCCATATTAGCCCAACTGTTACCAGACATCCACTTGCGTTTACATTTAGGACACTTGTACTCACCAAAGCAGCGTTTCTTCCCTTGGTAGGGGGTCAGCCCATCTCCGCGTGGTCTTGCCTGTGATTCCAACAGTTCCAAAAATTCAACATATTAATATTCATTAACAACCAAATTACTCGGTAATGCTGACTAACACTATTATACTGACTGCATCTAATAACTGTTGCCAACGAAGAGGCATTTCTTTTACTTTTGGACAGTCCTTGATATAATGTCCTTTCTGGAAACAGAGATGACACAAATAAGTTGGTGGGGGTCGTTTCAACGGTCTGCTATCCAGAATCCCAAGACTTATTTCCCCCAGTTGGTCTGCTAGTTCGCCTAAAGTTTGTCAAAATCATAAATCTTATTTTTAGAACTCCAGATAGATAACTTAAATCTTAAAGTATTTTAAATCTTTTATCTTAAAGATTACTTCCACTGATGAAAAACATCAAAATAGAAATAATCCTATCAGTACATAATAAATAGATATTTCCGATTAATGAAATGGAGGAAAATTAAATGTAAAATGGGCTTACTAATCGATGCGTTGATATTAGCATGTCCATTAAGGACATTAGCAAGAGAAGATAAACCGGAAGAGAGTGGATTGTAGCAAGAAGTTGGGTAGCCGTTGGTTGCAGCTGGAGCATAGCCATTAAATGATGAAATATGAGTTGCAGGCTGACCGGGTCCACTCGCCGGCCCTCCTGCATAGCTATACTGGTGAGCTGCTGCCATATGTCCTGGTCCCGAACCCCACATCTTGGCCTATCAATCAATTTCAATCCATATCACTCCTAATTAAAATGATTTAGATACTTTCTGTATACATTCACATTATTTATCTTCTCGCCAACACATTTCCAAGAAAACATTTTCCCATTTTCCTACTCGGAAAGTTATAGAAATACATGCAAGAAAATCCTATTTTATATATCTTCCATGATCATTGCATTATGTGTCTCTCTCCCTCATAACCCCAATATACCTAAACTTACCCGGAAAATCAATTTTTTCATCGCAATTCTATTAAAGTGCATCTATTTCCTTGAAATTTTGTGTGTGTTTCGCTGAAGATACTTGACATAATTTTTTAAAGAACGAACCTGCTCTTGTTGGTCAGCAGCGAGAGTGAGATAAACCCAGTTCATTAAATGAGCTGGTGGTGGAGGTTGATGTGGTGGCCCTGGAGGTGCCGGAGGAGGTTGACCCGAATCAACATTACTTAATGTTACTGCTGCAATGGGCATCTATTTCCCAAACTGTCCGAATGAGACTCACCGCCTTCTCTTCACGCACCTTCACAAAGAAATGGGTTAAATCTCTGAACTGAAACTGATTATTTGGCACAGATCAAGTAAACCGGGTAATAGAATTGTGTATGGTAGGTTTAATTTCTTCTGAAATTACGCGTTAATGAAGGAATTAATTACCTTTTGAATAGAAATGTTTAAATGTTTTCAGACGAAAGAACCGTCCGACCCGATCCGAACTGTCGGATCGGTTCACCTCCACTGACAAGATTCAAGAGCAAGAGCATCCTTATGCTTCTCAACTGAAACTCCTCTCCTTTCTCAGATAGTGAAGAAAGGTCCCTTGTGATTTTCTTCAGTTGAGTTCATTATGAATATCGTCGACTTACATTATTACCTCCTCTCATCTCAAGTGTAACTCCGTCTTCTATCCCAAGTCACTACTAATGCACGGAAGATAAGTTATCTTGCTTAGCACGGGAATGAATGGAAATAAATCCCCGAGAAATATATTTGCCCACTTATATTCTATCTGCTCCATGTAAATGATCTTCATACCCAACTTTTTCTACCCGAGATATTTAAACTGATATATATATAAAGATTTTAAAGACCCATTCTCACTCGGGTTGACTTTGACTCTAAGAAAACCATAAACATCCTTCAGAAATGTACATCTTGTAGATGCGGAGATACTTATATTGCTCTACAATCTGAAAAATCTGTCGTAGCAAATAGTCAACGTATTGATGCATTGTAATACACACTAAATATACAGATATGTATATTTGACTTCAATTCTTGAGATCTTCTTCCCTTGTCTGTCGTATTTCTGTGTTATGCCACGTAGTTTAACCAACTCAAAGTCATCTCTCCAGGATAAACAGCCAGATGCTCAAAACTTTTCATCCGGAGATTCCTTCTCTGCATCTGTATACATAATAAGTAAACTACTCGCACATATACACTCAAATCTATGCTAACCATATTACACATTATGCATAGACATACTACTTCGGATCAGAAAGGGGCAAGTTATGAGCAGCACAGGAGAGCATCCTTGCATTCAGCTATGCACTCCTGGCATTTCGTTTCAGACAAAGTCAAAAACACTACCAGGAGCTAGAGGAATAGAAAACCGAAGGAGTCAACAGATGTAAAGCATAACCCACGTAACGTAAAAACGTAACCTGCTCACTCGCAACCACATGAACATCTCACATATAACTATTTACGCACTCAATTGGTTTACTAACACTAAATACTTATTTTATCCAAAGATTAGAATAATCATAGAAAATGTTTTTCACTGAACCAGACGGGTAATTTTATATTTTAGTAAATAACAAGCACTTCTCAATTAGGTTAAACAGTTAATTAAAATGAAATTAAGAGGATAAATCAGCAACTTTTCATACCGTTGCACGCGTCATGATCTTTAATACCATTTATATATAGGAACATTTCATATTCGGAAAATTGTGAGGTATAGTCACTTACTGCAGTAATTATTAAGAAAAGATTTGTATCAAGCATTTTGTACCTGTCTGGTGATAATAATATTCTAATTAGGTAGCAATAGGTTTCATCATGTTTCACAATATTTCAGACCCATTATTTGATGCCTATATTTACTTATCATGTGAATAAGTAATTCATTTTCAAAATCGGTTCTCTGTGATGCAAGAATGATTGTTATGCATTTAGTATAGGAATAGTCCGAGGTAATTGAATGTAAAGCTATATCAATGAGATGTGTGTAGGAACTATTTGATGTAACAGTGTAGAGTAGAGAATGGTGTAGCTATATGTAGCTACTGCGTTACTTCTTGTGAGTTTACATTCATTGAGTTCTATCTTTAGACACGAGCCAGAGTCAAGTTAAAGGTATCTACGTAGCATACTTGTTCTAGTGTAGAAACAGTGGGAGATCCAATGCGTAGCGTGTGCCTTTTGTCTATTTGGACTAATCTGTCTCACGTTTCATATCCTCACTCACTAGTCACTACTCACAGTACATGCACTCATGCACTACGAATACATACACGTCTTTCAAGACCTGTAGATCTCTAAAGTCTAACTGCTTTATAGAAATTGTCTTGCACCCTTTTGGTACAAAGTGAATTTTGCATTCAAATTTATTTATCAGCAGATTGATTTGAATATGAACTGATGGAATAATGTAAATGTACACACTTTTCTATGTTTAGACTGTGAAAACTGATCAGAGACGACAAAATTACATCTTAAATAGTCGCTTTAAGGAATTATTAGTATTAAAATGTATTTTTGGTGTTCGAAATAAGTATCAATTAAAGTTTTTAGCCATCCCAGTACTTATAACCCAATCTAATATCAATAGATTACAGATCTTAATTAGTTTTAGACTCTAATTTCAAATACCATTATTTAAAGCTACCTGGAATTATGTATCTGTAATAAAATAAGAGTACACTATAATATGAACATTATAAGGAGACGTGTGTGTATGTCGGTGTATGTAAGTCGGATGTTCAGAATGCATATAGATAGGAAGAATGTAGGTAAATGTGCATATGGTAGTAAAAGTGTTTCTTTTCTAGTTTCGACATCTTGAGTTGGCTTGTGGTGGTCGGCACGGTAAGTCTGTAAGTGATTTGCTCCCTTCTGGAGTATGAGTTGTCAGCTGGCGCGTGCAGCCCAGCACACCCGGTTATCTTTCTCTCCTGTCCTGGCAATATTGTCTTGCCTTGCTCCAATGACTTCGTCTTCATAGATAAGTGCATAAATATTAAGTTTCATAAACAAAAAATCACTGTAATGCACAACTCAAAGTTGTTCAATGTGCAAATGCGTCTCTCCGCTCTCCCCAATCTCCACTCTCCGTATAACTGTCACTTGACAAAGAAAAATTACTTTTTCTGATCTACATTTAAACTGCCTCAGCATTATATTATTTACTTAAATAGAATCTCTGCATACCTACATGCGATTCTAAGGATTTGTCTTTTAATAAAAGATTATATACAAGGACACTTGGATATCTCTAACGTAATTCCAGATGCGCATTTCTTGATGGGAATATCTTTTACGATACTTAAGGAGTATACAGTCATAAATAAGATTTTCATTTCATGAATGTAAGCAACCATAATAGTTTCATGGATTATGGTTCCACAGATTTATGTTTGTCTAGCACTATATAAGTATTATGGTATAGCCTATTAGGACGTTATAAGTTATACAATATACTAGTATTTTAGGGAGACAAACTTTGTAGTTGATCTACTTCAAGAGGAAAACCAATCTCATCCTTGTTTCCGCATACGAGCGTGTTAACAGACAATTAGTAGCGTGATGAGTGCTGAAACGTTGATCTTTTGTCAACATTTTGAAAGATTGACGAGTTTGTATAGCTACAATGTGCCTGCTGTTGTTATGGATGTTTAGAAATACTGGAGAATAGAAGAAAAAGAACTAATCAACAGCAAATCTTGGGTTGTGGAATTGGGATAAAAGTTGGGGAATCGATTGATTGATTAGAAAAATCAAAGAATTAATTGCATAAAGGATGATCTATTTATATAATCCTTTAGCTGATGTTATGTGATAATGGACATCTTTGCAACTCTAGAGGAAAAGAACGTCAACAAAGAGTATGTATTTCATTGTTCGCACATAACTCCTGGGTTTTTTATAAATGAACGCATAAATAGTTACTTGCAAGGACCAATTCAAAAATTTACACTTCCAAAAAAGTCTACGTAAGTAGCGTTTGATTTTACACTCCATATTTGACAGTCCTACAAGCCTTAAATCGTATTTCATACAATATTTATGTAAAATTAGGGATAAGGTTGAATTGGAACCAATTGCGAGTTCTTTTCTGCCGGACCTGTTTCCTTACCGTCCTAAACTCTTTTATTTGCCAGATGAGAAGATCACTGTACAGAGAATAGTTGGCTACCGAGAAATATACTCCAAAAGACTTAGGATAGAATTTCTGAAATTGATCGAGGATGAACAAAATGTCTTTCGAAAGGGAAATATGAATGACCTGACCAATGTTGATTGGATATCTGAAGTGGCCCCAGGGGGTGGCAGGAACGCAATTCCCCCTCCAGAAGAAGAAGACGACGATGGAGAATATGACGATGAGTTAGACGATATCGAGGAAGAATTGCAAGATGAGTCGAAAAATGAGGATATGCTTATTAAAAAGGCGAAAAGTTTAAAATTTTCATTCACTCCGAATGATGAAGCCCAACAACGAAAAAGTGAGGAAAAAGATAAGGAGGTGGAGAGAATTGCTGAACGTTTACAAAACGCCAAAATTCAAAAAGATTTAGATTATTTCAGAGCCAACAAAGACCAAATCGATGAAATTTCAAGGAGAAATTCTAGGTTTCCTTCAGCCGTTAACTCAGTACATGCTTTGCGAAAACAACAGCGGAACTCAAATAGAACTAGTAGTAGGGCAAATCGGTACATGAAATTTACCATTCACCTCAGTTTCTAACTCTTCCCTAGTCATGTGACCATATTTTCTTGGATGTGTTCTTGGGATGTGATTTTTTATTACAAGTTTACCGGCCCGAATCCGAAAGCATATATGAAACACGCTTTCAGATTGGTATTTGGACAACATTTCGTTTTAAACTTTGTCAAGTCCAAGAGTGTAACATAGATATTGCTTTCCCCCTTATCATATTAATAATTTTATATAAAGTGAGAGTTTGTATATCCTTGTTGACAACAACTGGACTAACAAATCGGGCCGATAAACTTAAGATGACAAATTACATTCCAAGAAAACATGCTCTTTCATTAAAGATTTTGTTAATAGGGCTAGTATGTTATAAACATTTATAATATAGAGATAGGTACGACTACGATGACTACGATGATCACGACGGTCACGACGATCACGATCAGCATTCACCCCATTTACACACTCCTCCCGAGTTTTATGATCACAATGCAGCAGCCTATATTCTCAGACATGAAAAAGATTACGAATGGCTGGAGCTGTCTGACAGTAACGATGATCCTGGTGTAGAGAGCCTTACCAAGCCCCATATGCCCTGGATGATCAAAAAATTGGCTCATGAAACACAGCTTTTACAACATCATCTCAATCTATTTTATAAGAGCTGCAAATATTTCGGACGTCAGTTTTACTTCATGCATGCAAATATTCAAACCAGGCAAATTGAATATGTTGTAAAGAAAAGGAAAGAAATTTATTTCTTCCTCACAACTGCTGCCATTTGGGTGCCCTTGTGCCTTATAATTGAGTCCTATATTGACATTCAATTTTTTGCCCGCCCCGTTGGCTCTTACAGGTAAAAACGAATCTTTTAAAATTCGAAAACTAGGATCATGTCAAAATCAAATAATAAGAATCACGTCATTCCCTAGGGAAGCAGAGTTTGTGTTTTTGGAGAAGTACAAGTAAAGTGAAATTCGAAATATGTATATTACTGGATCATGTCAAAATCAAATAATAAGAATCACGTCATTCCCTAGGGAAGCAGAGTTTGTGTTTTTGGAGAAGTACAAGTAAAGTGAAATTCGAAATATATTACATTTATTAATCGTAACCGTAAGTTTTTTTTCATAATTACTATGAATTATGTTTTTGCTGTAATATGAAATGAATCCAGGATAATGCTAACCACAGTAATGGCAAATATGTTTCTGGTTGGAATATGGTCTGTGACTACTATTTTGCAAGACTCATTAGTGATTACAGTTAAGAAATAATAATATAACTAATTTAGGTAGATTTTTTAGAATCTTTTGTGATAAAAGTAAAATTTTAAAAACTGCTAGCATTACCTAAATTGCTGGAATCTGGCATTGAACGAAATGGAAACCAGTGCTGTCACTAATATTGTCAAAATCACGGAGTTTAATTTGGTATTTTTTGTTGTACATACCGCAATAATTGGAACAGCCTTTTATTTTGACTGGCCACGGACAGTACGTGGCACATCTGGCTTAATCAGTAACAAAAATACTATTTCTTGAGTAATCATATCCAAGGGTGGGAGTCGATATGAAAATGTGTTCAAAATTTTAAAGGCAATCTAATTTTGCGAGGAGTTATCTCGGATATGTATTTGCAAAAGGACAAAATCATATATTATGAAATATTTGGAGCTTGTTTTTACCTCTACTGCATCTACTGTGCTCGTTGCCTCCATGTAATCTACCAAATAGCTCTTAAAAAAGCAATTACAATGGTATTGACCCTAATTTCATATTATTTAGATGCTGATACAAATTGTCGCAACAATCATCAGAAATTCGTCTGAAATGTGGAATTTAAAATTTGGACTAACATTTTCCCAGTGTAATTTTATTGATACTTATTATTACCGAATACTACACGATAAGAGATAATGTATGTAATGAATTTTCGCAGTTATAGTAAATAATCGTGGACAGTTGGAACACATTCATTTAGGCCATTCTCTTGTAAAGATATTTACTCATCACCGTCTTATTTGTGGTCTAGTGAATATGTAATTTTAATTTCCTTTTGTGCCATAAATCATGAATACTTCCGTCTTGTAATAAAATAAATTCATCATTTCAGATTTGGAGAAGCATTTGCATGGCCAATCGTAGTATTCATAACTGTTCAAGTACCTACACTGACTTAAATACAAAATTGCTTAGTAGGCTGGTTAAACTCGTGTTTAAGAGGAGTATATAATTTTAGATGGCCGTTTTTTTGAGTATTATAACCGGCTTTATCTTTATGGCCACTAGGCCTGCACATAACGAAAGCGACTACATCGAAATTTATGGGACTGACTACTTGAAAACAAATAGCTCTTATACTAACGCCCATTCGCATTCTTTTAAGGAGTTGGTTAGTTCATTATAATATCAATTTTAATTTGTTTATTACACAATTACTTATCGTAATAAGGATATAAAATATTTAATCGTTTCCTCCCGTTTGGTTTGAAGACACGTTTGCCTTTGAGGGAGGAAGTGATTACAATGAGTTTCGTTGCAGTTTACACGCTTATCGATTTTCTACTGACCACAGAAATAATCGCAAAAGCAGGTGACGAAATTATTGTTTTTCAAAATCTAAAATTGACTTTCTGTACCCAACATCTTTATAGACCATGATTTGATCGATTTTAGGGCAAAGCTTCGTTGATGGGTTTGAATTTGTCCGACGACAGAATGTAATATTGTGTACCACCTCTCACCAGCGTCGCTTGGTAGCTACCTAAGTCAATTTGTCTTTACTAAAAATTTTGACATTAATTTTACAGAAATTATTTCATTCAAAGGTACAAAGTCTGGAGTGGAGCATGTCAGCCGCATCACCAAATATCTTGAGCGTGAGGCAGTATTTTTCCCTGCACAGAACTGTCATATTTTCAGTGAGATAAAATATTTTCAGAGTATTTTAGCAACTAATAGATAAATGAAAGATTAGTATTTGTATAATTTTGGTTCTACAGGCAATTACATCTGCTTTTGCCTTTTTCTCCCTAATAATTCAAATCAAAACTAAAACCAAAGAAGGACAGTTCGATATTTATTATAAACTGACGAAAGATTGTGCCCCATATGAACCAGAATTCAATCGTCTAGGCTATTGCTTGCACAAAATAGTACCAGAACTAGCATGAAGAAGGAAACTAAGAGATTCATTCGTTACGAGTCATTTTTTATTTACAGTTAAGAAACTATTACGGATGTATAAACTTTAGGAATGCAGACGTAGATCTGAATTCAGGAATTAAAGTGTTATTATATTAACGGCTATTTTTACCGAATAAGTCTTATTTCAATTTCATCGGTGGATTTAGAATCAGAAACACATTTGTAGGTTGGGAAGGAATTTGACAAATGTGGGCGATCTGTCGCATCGATTTTAAATCCTCGTTGTGGGTCGTAAATTGCTTTTTCAGCAGGAACTTTTTCGAAAATATCCTAAAAACAAAAAGCATATTATGGTAAATGTTTGAATTTGAATAGTCTGAATGTACAAAAGCGTGAAATGTTGAAAATAATTTTTAAAATTATGAAAACCTTTGTGTTTTTCTTAAGTAGACTAATTGTAGCATTGGGATCATTAACCAAACATGGTAATGTTATTGCCACATCTTCCCTAATGCCCACAGGCAAACTGAGAGAAACTCCACTATTGAGAAGGTGTTTGTCTTCGTTTCCTACAAAAATTGATCCAAGATCATGAAATATGTTTTTAAGTCAATTTATAACCAAAGTTTTGTCACCTGGGAAAAAGAGGTACACTGAAGCTCTTTTCCATGGTTGGTGTGCAAAGTAAACTGAGAGAAGGCCTGTGTTAAATGATCGATGAGCTTTCCAAAGATCCATTTCCAATTTCAGTTTGCTTGAGTAGCAATTTGTGACAATTTCATTATGAAACAGTTCCAAAGTTGACCTTGGAGTTAGTTCTCCTTTAATAGTGAATGTGTGCTGAAATCAAGATATTTTCTTCAGTACATAAAACACAAACCTTATATTATGCCAAACTTTATGTGAAAATAATTACCCTATTCCAATACGAAGTAAAAGTCCAGACAATTGGTTCGGAAGAAACAACTTCAATATCCAAATTTGTCACACTGGGAGATACGACGAAATATTTTAAAGTGTCCAGTCGATTGTCAGTCATAGATAAAATGCTCTCTGGGAGAGGAGAAATGCGAACCAGTCTCAATTCCAATCCTTTGGAATCACAATTCAAGTTTTCCTAAACATTAGAAAATTATGAGTTGACAAGATTTGGGTACTTAGAAAGCATTATTATTTATTCAATTACATCAGAATTTTTAACAATGATTGGGTAAGATGCATTTTCCCATTGTGTTAACGATGCTTGCAAAGGTGCAAAACACCACAGTCTTCTTATGTGAATATCATCTAATTCCAGCTCAATCTTTCCCACAAGTGTCACTCCCTCATCTTCCACTTCATCTAAAACTGATTTTTAATTTCGCATTAGTTGATACATAAACATTGGCATTTTCTGGTACATGGTAAAGTACAGAGAATATTTCATATACCATCAAGAAATTTCATCGTTCCATTTTCGTACTGAAATGCCCATAGAAAGTTTTTCGCAAGCATCCATCTGCTGTTCCCTAAAGATTTACATTCAAAAGTCACGGTTTCTCCCAACTGCCACTGCAGATTTGGTTGTCCTTCCCATGGTCTCTCATTGTCCGCTTCAGTTCTCAATGACAGTCGAGGGATGTTGCTACTATTACTTCCAACTGGTTTCCATATTGCTGACTCGCCTAATAAAAAGTGTTTTCAACTTGACGGCTCATACCTGATAATGAAGTAAATGTATTTCAATCAAATAACCTGCGGCAAATAAATCGATTGTCGCAAACTGATTGGACGAGTCGATACCATCTCCAAAACAAATAACTTGTCGGAAGGGAAACTCAGGGCGGGCTTCAGCTAAAAATTGTATAGCCGTGCATCCAGGTCCGCAATCTTCTTGTTCGTGGGTATCAGAGTGAGGTCTGGAGTTCTGAATTGTTTACAGAAGAATACATATTTGAATCAGAATAACTTAAAGATTTTGTAGCTGAAATACTGAGGACTCCTTACTGGAAAATTAATAATGCGGTCTGAATTTTTCTTTGCCACAGAGCAAGAAGTTTCATCACTGCAATAAACCGTTACGAGCAATTGTGGTTTTACGCTTGATTTCGATTGGCATTTCACGGAAATGTAAGTCAGCGCAACATCTCCACTGAAATCGTAAATGGTTGTTGCAGTTATACCACTTGCAGACACTGTTTCATTTTCTAAATGCGGGGTAAATAAAAATTAGTTCGGATTTATTAAAATGTGAGAATTAGTGTACTGGTAGCCATAAATCTTACTAATGCAATGATATTTCCAAGTATGAGCCAATTTTCTGTTTCTTCTCCTGACTAGATGTATTTCCCCGATGTTTGCTTTAGGATAGAGTAAATCGAAAGCTCCCATGTACGGGTAAGTATCCAAATGGGAAAAATCGTAACGGAACGATGAAATCCCCAATTTCCTTTCCTTCACTACAAGTTGTTCCCTGGATCTCCACTTAAATCTTTTAGGACATAATCCGTAAACAGAGGATTCCTTGGGCTCAAACAATCCAACTGTAGACAATCATTTCATTGATTAATTACGAAATCGTAAAGAAAGTGAAAGTCTTAAGTAATTAATTTACCCTCAACTGGTCGAAGATGCACTCGTATACTATCTGAAGTGTCATTAAGATCAGAATTACTAGTGCAGATGTAAGTTCCACAAGGATACGGCATTAGTGTTGTATTCAATAGAAATCCTTGCAATGAGTCGTACGCATAGTATTTAGAATCCACTAATTTTGGTTCACCACTCTATATCATAGTTTCCAAATAATCTTTATTTTATTGAGACCTTATGAAATATCCTAATGGGTATATATTTTACCTTCTGGGCACTTTCCCGGTACAGGTATAGATTTGCAGATTGATTATTGGCAATGCATGGAACAATAACTTTTTTCTGTCGTCTGGCCACATTCACGGATAATTCTTCCCCTCTTTGAATTAAAAATGGTCTACCAACACCTGCCACAAAATTATCAGGAACAGTAAAACAAGAAGTGTTTTGTCTAATTACATCTGCAATAAACATCTACTTAAATAAAATGTTAATATCGTACAGTAAGAACCGGATGGAATCCGAATGACTTCATTAATTCCATCTCCTACGCAAGTCGCAGTAATACTTTTCTCGTTTGTCTTTATCTTCCGACATCCTTCCCCGCAATCTTCCTCTAAGTGGAAAGGAGCTGTACTCTGAGAAATCTAAAAAACCTTTCCATGATTCATATCATCATTCAGTAGACTTTGATACTGGAAAATTGAGAAAATTCGTGTTTACAGTCGATTCCAGGCATCCGGATAAATGTACACGTTTGAAAATGATATTCGGAATGATACTGCTATTAGATCTACAGGCGAAAGCATTCGAGTCTCCATCCTTGTTAACAGTGAATGTTGCACCTTGCCCTTTTTCTTCATTTTCATAGTCATCCTCTGTAAAATAACGATCACATTTTTACAACTCGCTCATTTTCACTACGTAAAGCTCTTTAAATACCCGAATTAGCGCTCATCTCCTTGATTTTGATCTCCATCACTATCTTCCTACTTGTTGCATCGTAGCAGAAATATCTACTCTCGGCTTCCATGAAACGAGACACGTACTTCACATCGTAAATC
>JABASH010004935.1:0-13007 GCA_019776445.1 Tomocerus maximus | reverse complement strand
TCAAAATTGCACCCCTTTTCAAAAATAAATAGTCACCTACAGAATTTTCGTCATAGCGATAGCCAATTAAATGGCTGATTTTGAAAACCACTGACCAATCTCGTGCCCGGATTAGAACAATGAAACAGCATTCTATGGGCACGAGAATGAAATTTCGACAGTAGTCTCCAAACCGTACCCTACACAAGTAACTTTTGGAACGTGAGCTTAAAAAATATAAATGCATGCATGGACAGCTGTCAGCAGAGTCTATATTAAAAGTTTCGAACCTTGATGCGATTACTAGTAACAGTCTGTTTGTCCGCAAACAAAAATGTGTGGCCAAAATTTTTGGTTGAGCGAATAAAGATAATTTCCTTCAAACATTATTATTTATACTTATTGTTATATAGTGTCAAAAGGAAGGCTGTGTTGGATAATGGGCAAAATCGCTGACTTACTGGGGGAAAGGTTCAAATAATAAAAACCGCTTAACTTTAATTCTGTTCATCCTAGAAAGTTGTGATTTAGGTAATTTGAAAGTTGTCAGCCTCCTTAACACTTCCAATTAGGTCAATAGAAAGTAGAGGTAAAGGGTCAAAAGTTTTTTGGTACTGGAATCGAAACTTTCTTAGTATATTCCGTTCCAATGGTTTATTCCATTTACATTTGATTTTATCGGGATCTAGGTAGGTATCCCAAAATATTGTTACCATTTATGAAATGAATTACTAATTATTACTTGCGTTATATTTTTGACATACAAATAACTCCTGTTTAGTGATATTTATTTCAGCGAGCGCATATGTTTGTATTCTTGTCGCTAATAAATTGTTTAAAATGATTTTGCATCCGTCAGTACAACAACTAGTTTTCAGTGAAAATTTAATTACAACTTTATCCATTATCCGTGTCGATGATTGCCCAATCTAAATGTTCATTACCAGTCTGCCCAATAAATAATCAATATTTTTTATAATCTTAGCATCTCATTTCCAATGCATCACATTTCGTAAATTCATTTGTAACTATTGTCCGGCGGTCTTAGACTAATTACCATGTATTAGTAATGCTTTGACATGCTAGAATGTAATGTGTGAGCCTACATGATCTGCTTGAACATTTACTGTCATTTATAACTACCCGGGCAATTTCCATGTTGACATGTCTAATTTATCTCAATACTTTTCAATTGTTTTTTTTCAGTTATCAAGTTTGACCCACAATTCAGAAAATGAAATTGAAAATCAAGAATCACTATTCCTGTTAGTCGATTTAATTAAAGAATGGGGCCGCAAAAATGAAAATTCGTCAGTCCGTAATTATCATGAATCGTGATGTCCATAGGAAAAATATTGGCGTTAAAACAGGGCCCTAAATCTTCACTTATCTGAACCCATATGTAATATTAAATTAATAGTCAGGACTTACGACTATTCAGAACTACTGCTTAGCAGAACGCACCGAGTGAGTATTTCAGGTTGTAACATAACTTCTTGTGTTGATTCATTGTGGAAGTAAAGGAATGCTCTAGTAAAGTATGTCATAAATATAACAACGAGTTCTGTTCCTGTGGAATAACGAAATCGGTCTATAAACAGCGTTTTTTATTAAATAAATATTAATTACTATTATTTACTTGTTTAAATAAAATATTTAAAAAATAAAAAAAACAGTTAAATGTAAACTGGAAAATTACAAAAGCAATACATAATAGTCAAAGTTCTACAGAACTACAATAATATTAGTAAAATAATAAGTTCTAATGATCAGGTCAATAATGAATAATTAATAAATCAATAATGCAACAATTAGATGGTGTACAAAATCAAAATATAACTATTAATCGCCATTACCAGTTGTTTCTTTTAAATAAAATCTTTTCAGAAGATTGCGGACAATCACTCACTCATACAGATTATTTATAGAAAACCTTGAAGGTATACTAATAACATCATTAAAAAAGTATTAAAGCGTACAATGAATAAAAAACAGGCAGCCACAAAGTTATGTAGTCTAGATTTAGATTTTTTCAAAAGTCAATGACAATAATAATTAATGGTACATTCCAGATCACCAATTAGTTCATTGCTTGGTAAGATATTTCAAGCAAAAAATATTTTTTCTTTTATAATGGATAGGTGATGAGAGTTACTACTAAGTACTAACTATCCGCAATATTCTCCAGTCTGTGATTTCAAAATCCTTGGACATTGGAACGACTTTCCGCAATATATTAAATGTCAGATAAAGGCGGTTTAGTCAAGATAAGTCAATTATCGTTTGATAATTTGCGGGTTCCGTGATATTTCAATATTGCACTTTCAAAACGAGTATTGAAAGTGTCAGGCAATTGTCTTTTAGAATTTGATGGTGATAAGGCATTTACAGCATTAAAAACAGTTTTGCTAAACCTAAAACTACTTAAACTTAAAAACAAATCTGTTTTTTCACGATTTATTGCTGATTTGAAGGTGCATTTTCAAATTTTAGCTCTCTTTAAGATTTGCCGGATGTCTCCATTACAGACTTCTTTAATCAAATGTAAACTTTGTGCACTGTTCCGTTCGCTTTCGCAATAGGATACTGATGATGTATTAACCCATTACTTGCTGTGAATATGTCGATCTCAGCCCTCAGCCTAAAGAAAATCCTGTTTTATTGGCTTCTGTGCATAAATAGACACATCGGGGTATTCATCATTGTTGCTTGTAGGGACATCGTCAGGGATTATTTCAGAATCTGGAATTATGGCCTATATTAAAACATATTTTTAATTTTTCTTCCCATGTGAATACTTATTGATTATTTATAAAATTAGTTTTTGTTTAATTTTGGTTTTAGAATAATATTATTTTTGATACTTATTAAAAGTAATACACACAAAGAGAAATATTACCTCCTCGGTAGGTTGATTCTGTTGATTTTGATAAAAGTAAAAGTATGCATCAGGAGTAATCTGTCTTGTAAGGACGTTTTGTAGAAACCCATAAACTCGGTCTAGTTAAACATGTGCGTACATTAATGGATTAGGCTTACTTTGGCTCTGACTGAACATTACCCTATTTGTAAAACTGTTAACGGAAATAACCGCTGTAAAAGTCAAAACATGTTATTTTTGATGTTTAAGGTCACAAAAGGTTTTTTTTTTAATTTGTAGGACACAATGTGGTACAGTGTAGAGTGTAACATTATTTGCATCAAAAGAGTTAAATATACCTTTCAAAATAAATATTTTTTTCAAAAACCATTTGTAACTACATAAATTTAAAGCTTCGTAATGACTTTTGCATTTAAATTTGCGCCAAGCATGCGTAAGCACTTTGGGAATGCATATAGAACTTTTCGTAATAAATACGTACATAATTAAAAATAATATGTGGTTTAGTAAGAAGGTATTTAACAAAAATTAAGATGACTATATAACCTATAACTAAAAATAGTACAATAAATTTTACCGGGAAACGCCATTGCTGCTAAATTTTCTTTACGACTCAGAGTGCTTGCCGTTTTCTTCCGTAGATTATTCGTCAAACTATCATCGTGAATAGTGTATAGGTACGGATAAATATTATCACTTGAGAGGCTAACAATATAGGCAGGATTAGCTACGGCTTCACTCAATCTGCTGATCAATTTAAATTGCCTAAGCAGTAGAGTGCTTTCAATGTTTGTTATAGGCAGATGTTGAGGTAAACTCGGATCGTAAAATGTTGGAAAATTTTCTCTGAAATAAAAATAAGGATTAACATAAATAAGGTATATATTATACTAGACCCCAGTGCAGTTAAAATTTCGAAAGGTTTAGGCATCAATATTTGGTTTAAATTCGAAAGACAGTACCCCAGAGTGGAGTTTCATTGCTAGAAAACGCGATTGCGCATTGCGAAATTTTGGGGGTTATTCCACCGTATGCATACAAACATGCATACAAACATGTGCACACATTTATATTTTTATTATATTGTATAGATATATTTATAATTAACGGTGACAGAGCGTAAGAGTCAAATATTTAGTTATTTACATATTTGGAAAAAATACTTTATGGGACGTTACAAAACAATATTTTTTCAAATGTCGTCAGTTTATTGATGCTTGGACGGAAGTTTACTAAAAATAGCTAAAAACAACTGAAAGATGGTATATTGATTTCAATTTAACAATATAGGTGACATTTGACAACCAATATCCTTCAGATTAGGTGTCATTTTCCAAATATAGAAGAAAAGTATATTCCAAGTAGCGAAAATTCATTAAAAATAATATATAGACAAGTAAGCAAGACATTTATTAGTTAGGAATATGTGATAATTATTAAAACTCTTATTTATTATTTGCAAGAACTCACCGAGCGAAATTGAAGACATCAACAACCGACACAAGCATACTCTCCGTATTCATAATAGCACAGACGCATATTTCCTGGCAAGTAATTGGTGGTTTGCTGTAAATAATTTCAGTTAGCGGTGCAGACGGAATAAAAGGATCATTAACAACGTCTCCGGTTATTGACGCCTCTGAAATAATTTGAACATCGTCATCGTCTTGGTCGTTATTATTCTGAGAATGGATAAGTCGATTATCGGTGCCTTCAATGCGCGGAGTTGGTATAATAAATGAAACCGGGATTTGTTTTTGAGGTTCATTACTATTAGCAGCTGTTTCATGTAGCAAACTTTTCGAGGTATTTGGCATTTCATTTTTTTGCTTTGACTGAGATCCAGTGATAGCAGATGGTGGAGGATGAGAATCCTTCGGCATTTGGGAATCTAGAGAATGTCCAGTGTTTCTAGTTGAAGCTGTTTTACTGTTTTGGTTCTGAGTAGATGGTAGCATAGACTGCATGTGGTTCCGGTATTTGTCAACCATTAATGTTTGAGGTAGAGGAAAACTCTCCGTTGGGTCTGCAGATAGCAAATGTTTCAAGGTATTTGCTATTTTAGTTTTTAGTTTTAGCAGCCGAGACTCAGTGATACTGGAGTCTCGAGAATTTTCATTAATAGTGTCTCTAGTAGAAGGGGTTTTACAATTTAGGGTTTCATTGGGTGGAAGCATAGACTGTATGTGGCTGCGGTATTTGTCAACCATTTTTGATACTTGAGGTAAACTCTCCGTTAGGTTTATAGATTTGTCATTAGCAACTTTTCTAGGTAACAAACTTTCCTGGATATTTACTATTTTATATTTTCGTTTTTCTCGAATTGGTTGAGTAGTGGGAACGGGAACATTCGCCATTTGAGAGTCAACTACAAATGTTTCTGGTACAGGTGGGAAACTATCTGGAACATGAACATTTGGATCCAATGCCATTTGGTAAAGATATATACGATCTGAAATAAATAATAATTGAATTTTTAGTTGCAATCCTATTGTACGTATGTATTATGGAAAGATTATCAATTCGAAAGTATTAAATGCAATCATTAACCACGGACACGATTTCTTAATTGGCATTTAAATTTTAACTAATAATTAATGTTTCTGTTTAAATTAAGAGATGAATTCAATTTTTCAAATTAATTAACGCATAAAAAAGTGGGAGTTTTGAGACGGGAAGTTTTTTAAGTGGTCAGCAACTATCTTTAGATTCAAAACAATCATTTTTCTGCTGTTTATTATAAAATTGTGTTTCGATAAATTGGATTTAATGCCCATTATCATATCACAGCTATTTATGACACCCTTTAAAAGTTTTTATTAATTACTACGTACCGACTGGGGATTATATTTACATTTACATTAAAACCATTACCTGGGAATGCCATTGTTGTTAGAATATCCGTAGAGCATAAATATTTGTGAATTGGCCTTTTCTCTTCAAAGATAATATTAGCATCTCTAACAATGCCATGAACATATTCTGCTTTGACTATGTCGAACCATTTTTCAAAATACGCTGGCTGGGACAATCCGTATTTTACGTGGCTGCTTAAAATACATTTCTCCATCTCCGAATAAAACGGAAAATTCTCGCTAAAAATCAAAAAGAAGTTAACAAAAATTATACACAATCAATATCAATTTATGTTTTGGGTCGGTTATCTATATTAGTATCCCAATTTCACCTCTACTTAATCTAATTAGTTGGCCTGTCAGATTTCTATCATATTTAACTAAATTCACTCATAAGCTGTCAAGAAACCATCAAGCGTAATTGATTTTATTCCAGCGTCCAGCTTAAATTAATTAAGTATGATGATTTCTTGACAACTCATGAATGAATTTAATTAAGTATGGCAGAAATCTGACCGGCCAACTAATTGGATTAAAAGTAGAGAGGTGAAATTGGGACAGTAATATCCGGTAAACAGTAAGTATTTGAATACCTAATAATTCAACTTTGTAACGAAGCTAATTTATTTGCTGAAGTCTGAAAGTACTAAAACCGATCAGAATAATTTGACTAAATAAAAGATAGTAACAGAAAAACGAAATGAATGAATAACGCAATAATATATGCAAAAATAATTTCGTGTCAAAAAAAAGAAAATGGAACACTTTCAGCAGGACATTATTATTTAAAACTCCTTGATCTTTGAGGTTGAATTTGAATAAAGCCGGGAGTAAGGGTGGAGTGCCAGGCTCCAACGGGGCCCAAAAGTCATTGTAAAATTTAGCCGACCATTAAGGAACATCACATAAATCTACGTTCTAATTCCCGTTAAGACCACTAAATATAGGCGGGTGGCATCACCAATGCTTGCCCGGATGTTAACGGCGTTATCTTTTGAAGTCAAAGAAAACTTTCCTTAACATTTCAGCTTTTTATAATGACTTTTGGGGCCTTCTTGGAGCCTGGCACTCTACCCTTACTCCCGGCCTGATTTGAATAATAGTAATTTGAGTATATTCCTCGTGACGGGAGTCCCGTCTAATATTTTCCAGTTATGTAACGCTCATTACAATTAATAAAATAAAAGTTAAATTTTCATTCAGCTTTAAAAGTAGACACCAACCTTAAAAAGTCCACTACTTCTAGAATTGATTTATAACTCGGAGTGGGGCAATGAAGTGCCAAGTAACAAAGCTGCTGCATGGTCAACAATGGTCTGGGCCACTTCTTGTATACGTAAGATGAAGTCTGCGAGCTAGAAACAGGAACTACGATAGGTGGATCAAAAACTTTTCCAACTAGATAGCTACGATCGTCGTTATTTCCACTACTATTCGATGAACTATTCGGCAATACATTCCGTTCCTGATGGGTATCAATCACTTCCCAATTATGTATCTGAAATTCATCTTCGTCGTCATATACTTCTGGCGATATATATTCAGTTTGGTTTTCTGAATTATTTATGATACTTTCATTCTCTAGAGGCAAAATTATTTCTTCAATACAGTCAGTAGTATTACTTTCTTCTTGCCTTTGCAAAAATGTTGACTCCGAATTTACTTGATCATCTTTTCTTGCCACCGTTTTGTTCACAATACTGGCATTAGCAAACTCTGCATTGATCATTAATTCGCCACCCATATTTCTGGAAGCGAATTATAATTTTTATGAACTTTATCATAGATGTACATTAAATAAATATTTTTTGTTGTAAATAAAACTAACCTGAATAGGTTTAAACTCGGAATTATTAATTGACTTTTCGTTTTGTTACTATCGGTGTTCGCAATCCCAACATTTGAACTCGTGTAGGTATAATTAGTCTTGTTTTCCTCAAGAACCTCTAGGGGTTTTTGCGAGGATGATTTAATACTGATATCACTCCAATCGGCTTTAGAAGGCGGGGCAACAGTATGTTTTTCAAATACCGTCTTTTTGTACTCCACATTAGATATTAATGCATTATTTTTGAGCATTGAGATTTTTGGGCGAAGATCTATTCAATCAATACACATTTTTAGAACAAATTCAACTGCATCACAATTACATTTTCATTTAAACAATGATTTAACAGGTCTTAAATACCGTGTAAAGACAATTAGTATATAAAAACTTACAAAATCATGGACAAATTGTAAAGCATAAAAAGTGAAACATTGAAGATTGAATAGTAAAAAAGTAATTTTTCAGATAACGTCAATAATTTACGTATTTTAACGGATTCTAAGGTTAGAACGATCAGTTTGAAATATTGAAAAGTACATACCTCTGGAGGCAATTTTTCGAAAAAGTTTGACGTCTTCATGTTCAAAATTTTGTTCAATTTGTACAATTTTACATTTCAGTTCGCATTTTTTTCTTTCGACACTTCTGATTAAATAGTCTACAGTTTGTTTTAGTTCTATCAGCTCGTCTATTACGTCTAAGCAATTTATACAAAAATAAAATGTTTTTAAACTATCAAATTTGTGCCTTTCATTCGATGGAACTATCTGACTGATCAGGAACTTCGTGTACTCTTCTACATTTTTGATATTTTGCTGTGAAGAGGTATTACAAATTATACAATTGTCAAATTTTGTTTTCTTTGGTGGAGGAGCCTCCATTATGGCAGTTTCTTTCAGTTGTAATTTAAGATAATTGCGTTTTCATTTTATTTCACTGGCGTTGTGGCGTTTAAGGAGTTTTCGATAGTTTTTGAGTGAAACTGAAAGTGTTGTGAAACTAAGTGGCCAGATTTCTTCAACGAACAAGTTTGGTTTGATCCTGGCGGCAAACTGAGTTTCCCTTTCTATCGTTTAGTTGTTAGTTTTGCGACATATTCGACCGTTGCCCCAATCAAGTGCGTGGAGTGAGTGGACTAATGGACGAGTTTATAGAAATTAATCGATAGATAAGGATAGCCATCAGATAATTTTGCGGAATTTTTTCCATTTTTCTACAGTATACTTATTTCTTACTTAAGTTTACCAGTGGAAGATTTGATTTAATATGATTTAATGAAAATGTTGAAGACACCTCACTTTATGAAACTGAAAATGCACATGAGAATACGCTGGGCATGAACAATACCTACCTTATCTATGAAAATAACAGAATATGATATTACAAGTGCCGCAAAAAATTTAAAGTTTGCAAATTCCATAAGCAGTGAGGTTCCATTTAACAGAAATATTAAGGAAAGCCTAAATATACCTTTAAAAATACTATTTACTCAGATCCTTTTGTATTTTCTCACAAAATATATATCAAGATACAATAGTATTTTCTCGATAATAGGGTTTATAATACAACTGAATGTAAAATGTAACAAGTAGTCTAACAACATGTATTTCCCGAAACTTATTTATTCTTAATATTTTAGACTCAAAGCCAATATAATTCGTACAGAATGAAAATGTAATATATAAAATAAAAGTTTTTAGTTTCTTAGTCTTTTATTGAACTTGGCAATTGGGACACATTGCAGATATAATCTTTAATTAAAACATTATAGTCATCATGTCTGAACTATAATGTAATGTAGTACAGGACCAATACAGGTATCTTTCCGCTAAGTGCTTTTCGTCATACATAACTTCGTAAGCACACAAAATGTATATAGTTTCATATATTTTTACATTAGTATAGAAACTGAAACAGCAAATGAATTAAAGCTTAAAAGATTAAATCCCCAAATACCGCCCCGTCTGGACACAAATTGCCTACCGTATTATATGAGTGCCTTTAAAATAACCAATGTAGGTACTCCAAATTATGCTTATCTGTTATCGTACAGTTTCAATTTTGTAAATATATTAGTACAGGGCCATCAAACAGGAATGATGGTTCCTTTTTTGGTGATATACTGTCCATTATATTTTGCGCTGATGGAATGAACAAAAATTTAGTCTCAATATTTTAGACACATAAATGGCAGACGCAAAGTTACCATTAACAGTGAATACGTAGAGGTGGCTCTAAGTACTCGCAGGGCATCTGCTTAAACTGGCTTATTATTTCAATAAACCAGATATTCCATTTCTTCCTTTTTCGCCAAACATTTTCTAATTATTATGTCTTTGTTTCTACGCCTATATTTGAAAAAGTCATCAAATCAGCCCATGCTTTTCAGATGTATTATTGTAATCAAAGATCTTCGTTATCGCTTATCTAAAGGCGTGGCGAACATGTCAAGAAAATTCACATTTTAATTAAATTTACTCATGAGTTGTCAAGAAACCATCAAAGTTAAATAATTTTATTCCAACGTCCATCTCAGGTTAATTTATATACTATACATGAAATACATTACCTGTACATTTTCATGCACATAATATATATATTCATGAATTATTAAAATCGAAGGAATCAATGCCCATCACCAAGTATACTACGTATAGGTCTACATTTGGAGAATAATATTTTTGTTTTTGTTAGTTGCCGATGTGACGACAGTGCTAACCGATAAAATGGCTACCAACGAAGCTTTTGAAGCAATAGAAAACTATTTCTTCTTTTACGAAAAAGTTTTCAAAATATCGAAACTCCATTACGACAAAATCACACACTACTTTTACAAAAATCCGGATAGATTGGCACGGTTTCATAATATGTCTGCGGAAGTATTCGGATTTTCGATGATATTTTACATGACAGGCAGACTGCTAGTGGAATTACATTACCCAGCCGACAATTTTCAATCTTATCAAGTCATCATGTACATCTTTTACTATCTCATTATTTTGGTTTCTATACTTCTCAATTTGGTTACCATTATCTTCCTACCAGAAATAATATCTGCGAACAGGAGAACAATTTTCCACGACAAAGCAATGAAAGGTAAGCAAAGATACTACTTTATTAGTATTGGCAATCCCATTGATAAACTGAAAAAGTCAAATATCTACCATCATTACCAATATCGCATAAAGCGGGATTTGTCCATTGGTGTAATTAAGGTTGCGTTTCACGAAGAATCGTGGAAGCGTAACCTTGAAATTCCATATCCACCTTTAGTAAAATGTGATTAGAATTAATGTCACCCTGAATACAATTTTAGAAAATAGACAAATAAATACTTTGTAAAATACATAAATTGTATCTTGACGTTAATCTCCCTTAATGATGAACGAATTAATTTGTCGTGATTTTTTTTACTTCTTTAAACAATGCCAGTTTACTGTACTGAATGACATTAATTAAGAAATATGTACATTTTGTGTGATCATTGCTATTAAATGGTTGAAAGATTTGGCGACCACTGTGAATGGGAGGAACAAAATACAGCAACAAGTAAGGATGTACGAGAAACTGCTGAAGTACCTGCTGCCTGGAACAATATTTTCAACAATTTGCGGAGGTCTTTTATCAGTAGCCTCCCCTCTGGATCCCCTGCAAAGATTCATCATCGACCATCTTCCCTGGTTGTATCAAGATTATCGAATCTACATAAAAGTTTTGGCTTTCTTCGGCATCTTTTATTGCGGATGCGTAATATGGGCTCCCATGGTGTTTATCGGTATTGTGGGCATAATGTACCTCAATAGCACCGAGTACTGGCTCACAGTCCTAAATGGAAGAAATACTGATGAGTATGTCTCCGAAGTCAAAGAATATCTGAATAAAAATCCACAAAAGGCACTGGCAGTCTACAGAAATCTGGAGATCTTAAATTCAGAAGCAAATAAAGTCGTTGGCATGTACTCTGTGCCAATTATCTTTGGAATATGCGCCGTCATCGCGATCATCTGTAACTTTGCCACAGTGAAGTTATACGAGATCATCCCGAAGCCTGGATTCCTGATGATGCCGATGATTTCAGTATTGTTCTATTTCGCATTCGGCTTCGCCATTCCGGCCGCAGTAAATTTGCAAGTGGAATCAGATCGCTGCATTGAAAAGTATCGGTCACACCCAGATGAGTATATTCGGAAATGTGCAAAATCAATAAAAAGGATCGACGTCAAAGCGGCCAATTTCACCCAGTTCAAACGAGGAACAACTTTGGAATACTTTCGTTTTGTCACCGATTTTTCTATTGATTTGATTATGTCCTCAAATACCTAATGGTAAAGTAATGTACTGTATGGCAGAGTATGGTAAAAAGTTCAACAAGTCATTACACGAAGTTGTACGATGAATAGAACCGAAGTTATGTTCATTTTTAATTTTTCATCCCACTTCCCCGGTCGGGGGATAACTGTAATTGTTTTAGTAGTGTTACTGAAACTTTTTTGTTTCGAACAAGTCATTGCACGAAGTTGTACGATGAATAGAACCGAAGTTACATTGATTTTTAGTCTTTGAACCCCTCCCCCGGTCAGGGGATGTGTTCGATTTTTCCCATTTTGAAACTCGACCTTACATTTGCCCCCTTAATCACACACAAGAAGTTTGAACTGATTATCTCAAACGGTTCTTGGGTTAATCGAGAGACACCACACAGACAGACAGACAGATTGGGCATTCCCATAAAGCAGTGTTCCACTACTTAATAACGAGTAGGTTAACGATTTCTATTTGTATATAATATGACGACCAGGGGTCGAAAATGTATTCTAAAAAAATTTCCTAGTGTGTCAGTACAGCTTTGGGAGCTTGGATGCATTACATTAAGTTTCATGCATTAGGGATATAAAATATAAAAAAATGTGTTACATATATTTCAACATTTGGTGGTTTAAGAAATTATAGCATTTACGTCATCATTGATGACTGATGAGCCCACATAAAATTTTTCTAACTTTTTCCATACCAGTAGGGAAATTGTAAGTACAGCATCAATAAGTCGTTTGGATCGTATGGTAGTATACATATATACATAACTTAAATAATATAATATCTAAATAATAAAAATAAACAACGCTTACTACAATATAGTAGTAAATGTAAAGGTGAGTCTACAGGACCAATACAGGTATCTATATCTACGTGCTTAATGCTTAGCGTAATAATTCATAAATTTGTAAGCCCACAAAATGTATGTGGTTTAATAGTTTCATATATTTTAACATTCTAGTATATGCAAATGATATCGGACTATGTAAGCTCTGTAGGGACTGTAAAACTGAAACATCAAACGAATTAAAACTTAAAAGATTAAGGGGTTTGCGTTTGAGTTCGCCAAAACTAAAATTCTACGAGATGCCGCACAAGTAGCCATGAGAAAAGGGAAGCTTGCACCTACTTTACAACATATCCGCTATTA
>JABASH010004934.1:0-13007 GCA_019776445.1 Tomocerus maximus | reverse complement strand
TAATAAGTAGAGTAATTTTGTTTAGCATATAATATAGGACAAAACCACATAAACAGACATAATAGGGTAGTTCAATCTTTTGTGATTATTAGCTAAAAAATCGATTATTCCGCAAAAACGGAATAATTGGGGCTCTTGCGCATGTGCAAGATTATAATCAGACGATTAAAAGTGATTATAATCGTCCCAAAAATAATCCTAGCTGGCGACGATTATTCCGCAATTAATCACAATTCTGCGTCAGAGTAGCTGCCTTCGAATTTCTTTAAAAATGTTTGCACCGAGATTTACAGAGGCGACTTCACCCGAAAGGCATAGCAACCGTCACCCGATTTTCGTAGTTGGTGTACCCGACAAGCACGTCTGTCCGCTTGTCGTGTCTATGGAAATCGGGTGACGGTTGCTACGCCTTTCGGGTGCAAGTCGCCTCTGCAAATCTGCCAACCTCCTCCGGTGCAAACATTTTTAAAGAAATTCGAAGGCAGTAGCTTAAGTTCCCAAAGGAACCGGGAGAATACCAAAAATTATCATCACAATTTCCAGAACAATTTTCAAAACAATTTTCGAAATTTTTGAAAAAAACAATTTCCAGAACAATTTTCGAAATTTTTGAAAAAAACAATTTCCAAAACATCAAATCTGCCAACCTCCTCCGGTGCAAACATTTTTAAAGAAATTCGAAGGCAGTAGCTTAAGTTCCCAAAGGAACCGGGAGAATACCAAAAATTATCATTGACCATGATTATTTTTTACGAAGGTATTCAAAGTAAATTCGATTATTTATAAGTTTGATTATAATCCCTGTATTTTAATCACAATTTGGTGAAAATAAGTTCAGCGTTAGTACCCGACGATTTTACGCTTGGATGGGACTATATTTTTGCGTTTCCCGTGTTGCAGAGGTCTCAAATCTCAAATACGAAATAATCTGATTATAATCAAACAAAAATAATCCTCCCAAATGAGAATTATTACGAGAGCTGTAATTTAAATTCTGTTTTATGTATTTTCTGCCAAATAAATATAAATAGATAAAAATGGAACTAAATCTAAATCTTTGGTGCATCTATCCCCGAATTTCAGTTCCAAAAAGTTTTAATAATACCTTGTAGTCTTCATAATTCTTGGTCCCTTATAAACATGGCGATATTTATTCTCAACTCTTTAGTCCAAGAGAACAATTTTTATACCCTTTTGGGACACTATTTGATGAGCCCAGCTTGTTAACAAAAGATTGTGGTGTACGTTTCATATTTTTTGATATGATGGGTTTCAACAATATACGCCTAACTTCTAAATCTTGGTTCAAATTTCAGGTTGTATAAAAATATTTTTGAGTTGTAATAATTTTTTAAAGATGTAAAATCTCAAAAATAATCGCTTATAATCTTTTTAGCTACAATAAGTTACATAATATTATATGTACTTGTTCAATAGATTAGACGAAGGGACTTCAAATGTAGGTAGGATTTACATGCACGAGTTAGTGGATAATGGTGTGTGGGATACCAAACACGTGTACAACAATAAGAAATCAAGTGATTGATTGTAAATAGAGGTAATGTTATAAAGTAAATCCTAGTAAATATAGTTTAGAATATGACCGTACTTATAAGTACTATGTAGTAACAAATTAATTATGCATGAATCAAATCAGTAGGTGGCAATTATAGAACAATGGATATAGCTCATAGCCATAATGCACGCATAATAAATCTCATCATGATGTCAATCTTCTCACACACACACTACACACACACACACACACTAAATTGCTTAATAAGAAAGAAGGAAATGATTGCTTACACCAGAGGAAGTCTCTCACAGCTCCAAGGATGAGATTTGAGCAGCCCTTCTGTATCTTTCCCCCGTTCGGATAGAAATCCACGTGACCTGATTCAGAATATAATCATAAATGCTGACAAGAATAACGATTAGTTCCAAGCTAATCGATATTCATTTCCTCAGTGCGACTGTCAGTATACATACCTTCTATTCTAATAATATATTATTCTATTTACATAGTTGATACGAGTAGATATTTAAATAGTGAAGTACAAACTCACCCATGGGTTGCCAACTGCCGAGTCCTCCATAGATAAGAGACTCTCCATTGGAGTGGATGACATCAACAAAATTGGCGTCAGTGGAGTCCAGACGAACTCCAGGGTCATAGCCCTCAAATAACGGTCCGGCAGGATCCAAACCTGAGATGTAAAATGGGACAGTACAGAGATGAGGTAAGCAGGTAAGTATCTATCTTTACCACACGCGGGTTATATTAACATTATTCATTTCGCACCCGTATTTTTAGAGATTTTACAATAAATGTATAAACCCAATACACCCTGAGTATTGTCTACCTCAAAAAGAGTATGCAAGTCATGTTGACCCAATATATTTTGTTTTAAGAAATGCTTCACGAATTGGTTAGTAATCACATTTACATAAATACTATTTCATACTTTTCATTTTCTTATTTCAACAAAACGGTTGGTTATATGTATCGGGGGCGGAACCTTGTTCGATTAAATAAATACATAGATGTTTCAGCATAAATCGTATTTGATCACAATAATAAGTATACGATTAACCATAATTCTTAGTGGCATAAGGCATAAATATTCAGCAGTCAGATCTGACTCAGTCAGAGCAGGCAGAGATGAGTGTATAATAGATTCTCAGTTAGGTGTTCATGTCATGTTCATCATAATAAATAATCCTATACCGGTGATTCTGGAGATGTTTCTGACTTCCTGTCCAGTGAAGGCAGCGACATGGGCGCCAAGAGAGAAGCCGATGAGATGAAAGTCTTCGGTTCGACTTCCGAGTCTCTCCTTCAGCCACAAAATCAAATGGGCGACCTACAAACACACAAGAAGAAGACAACATCACTTTCTAAATCCATTCAGGACTGACTGACTGACTGAGTGAGTTCACAATAAATCTGTAGTAGTACAATAGATAAATAGAGTAACCTACACACAGACAGACTTGACTTGAATGGAGTGACTGACTGAGACGAGTCATGAACATCCATATCCATGCACTACTGTATCTATCTATACATTTCCAACTATTTACAACTCAGCAATCTCATCCTCCTTCATATAACTCATACTACTCCTATAGTATCTAATCTCTGACAATAAGTCATTTGAAATCAAGACTGAGATGCATTGTGCAGTGCATAACCAAAGATAAATTCTAATTCTATTCATTCTGCTCCACGACTACAAAGAAAGTCAATTTCCTTCGCTCTTCTTCTTCCGACACTCACTGATCATTATCATCCTCCACTGCCAACCTACATACTCCCCAAATCTTCCTTTTCTTTCCTCAACATATATAGCCAAATCCAAGCACATACCTCCACTCATTCACTACGGTCTCAATTGCAACTTTGAAAATATGTCTCCATTTGTATATAATAACTATATAGTGGTACAATGAGTGCGTAGTCTCATTCCTAATGTCTATACAATTATGTAGTATCACCAACTCTTACTCTACACATTATATGTTCTAACCATAATATCCGCTACAATATTAGCGAAAACTTAAATACTAGATATTTATTTGTGACATGACAGCTACTTAGGAGGGAGCATCTGTACTATTCTATAATAACAATCAAAATGAGAAACGTGTCGGCTACAGCACACAAGAATGAATAGTAATGAGTTGGAGCAACAGGATCATATATAGCAGTTAGTGAGTAGGTACTAGGTACACAGAGATTAGGTGGGACCCACCCTAAAGTACTATTACATTGATGTCGGCATGAATAGATTTAGCACACACATAATTTAGCAATTTACTATTCTTAACTTAACACACGCATAAAAAAGATCTCTCTACCTCTCCATTACCTCGTGTAATTATATTGTAGCACTATATTACTAATTCTTTTACTAATTACATACATCTGTCTGTATTAGTAAGTACGTACTAACAGTCCTAAGTACACACTAAATAAATAATATTATAATCATAACAACATTTGGGTTGGTTAGGTAGAATAGAATATAGGAGGCAAGTTGAGACAAAATAAGAATGTGCAAAATGTTAGCATGAGCGCATGCAGACTGAACTTGACTTGACATGATGACATGACACCATGACAGTGACAGAAAAACCTAGTTTCGGGGTAGATTGAGATTTCATATAGACACATTTTAGCACAAAAATGCTATTTTTGTAGAAAATGAGGAAAAAATAGCTCAAGAATTTAAGACACAGACACACACTTTAAGGCACAGACAATTATTTCATAGATAGAAACCTCTTGTTTACTGTATGTCTATAGCTATTTACATATAGCAAATTCATTTTGGACTTATAAATAGCAATGAAGTTATATAAATACACAAATGTAACCGGACGGGCTACTACATAAATGGTCTTTTAAATCTTTCATTTTGAAAAGTATTTCAAAAATTATGTTCTGTCGATTAGCTTATCGTCTCAATTGGTGCCGCTCACACATTTATATGTATTAACATTAGGAGGGTAGGTAAAATGTCGTAGCAAGTTGGTCGTCTAACAAGGTATGATTTTAGTTTTTAAAAAAGTCACTCAAAACCACTACTGGGGAAATCATACGATTTGATAGAAAGGATGTACTTCGATTTCCCCAATAGTGGTTTTGAGTGACTTCTCGCGACGGCTATGACTATAGACTATAACCATACCTTGTTTTGTTCGACGAACTTGCTATGACATTTTATCTACCTTGTGTATTAATATCACTAATATGTAAATAGTTGACAGGTACCTGCTTTCCAACAAGGCGGGTATTAGCAGCGGCCCGAATGTAGTTGGGAGTGGAGGCGCCGTTTTCCCAGTCGACACAAATGACATTGCAATCCTCCTGCCAAAGTAATTTAAAACATTCATTATTCATTTCTATTGGTATTGTATTGGCAAAATGATTTCAGCAGTAATTGAGATCAAAGAAACATTATTGATAGAACTGGCAAAGGAATCCCAAATCAGTCTAATAGTGTAGCCCACATTCGATTCATTGTTGTTAAAATGAATGAAAGAATTTAATCGCCTCTCTGAAAAGAAATCAATCTCAATCTCTAGTCAATTAAAATAGAAACTAGATTTCTTTTACTGTTTCGCTATCCGCCCGCCGCTAAAAACTATGCACAACTCATCTTCATATATCTCTACTACTAACACAATATAAATTGATTTGAATCATTTCTCCACAATAGTATAATATTTTTCTGTGTCTACTCATCCAAATTCATCCAATACAAGAGAATTAGTAACGCATATGATAATAAACAGCATAGCAGTCATTTCCACTCAATATAGATTAGATACCTACAGATATAATTAGCCCTTTAATTACCACAGAGAGGGGTGCATGTAGTAATCTGCAATAACAATAAAGATTAAATGTATCTACCTACTTATTTTAATTTTCTTTACTACACTCAAATTAAGGATTTCGTGTTTACTATCAGGTCTTAGGTACATGTGTGTGTGGTTTATGCTGTGAGTGTGTATCGTGTGTGTGAGTGTGTACAGTGCAGTGGAATAACATCCTAATAAGAATCCTCAGAAGCATGTTAGCTCGATAGAAAAAGTAGATACTCATGCAGATACTGCAACATAAACAGACAAAAGAGAATAAAAAAGAGTTCATGTTAAACTACAGAGAATGTTGCAGTAAAGTGTATCATCGAGGTAGTTGAGTAGCGATATCGGCAACTGTAAAGTAAGCAGATAGTGGTGGAGATGACACGCTCACGATATACACTACAAGATCACAACTTGATCAGAATCGTCTCATCATTCACACACCACAGCCAGCATTACACCTGGCATTGCATACCTATAGGTATATACATATTATGTACTTACTTTATATGCTTGTAGAACTTAAAAGTATATTGTAAGGTATACTGTCTAAATGATTATTACTATAATTTCAATTTGAAGTAGATTTTATAGTATCATCTCATATTATTATTATCTTTTTTTATTAATCCTGTATAAGTATATATGGGTCAGGAGTGTCTCACGTGGCCCCTCAGTCAGCATGCAATGAAGAATTGAACTTTTAAGTGAAGTACTGCTACTACTTGAAATTAAGAGAGAGAGGATAATGCATTAGTATAATATGGAAGGAAACCAGCGAAGAGTGAGCCAACTCCAACAATAATGTTCTTATGATGATGTAAAAAGATGCACTCGTTTTTCGCTCTACTGACCTTTGCAAACCTGTTCCCTCCATCACTCACAAGAAGCACTGTATACACGGCGATAGTACACTCGTCTTCAATGCAACTTTAAATCTGTTAACTCATGTGCTCTATTGCATGCACTGAAGATGAACATCAGTTATCTCTCCCTGCCTGTGTCTGCTCCACTGCAACCACTACTACTTAAATAGTAGTCCTAGTCCTGACTTAGTACACCTATTTAGAATCTATAGAATCTACATAGTAGTAGTTGTATCGTCTGTCTGCCAGTCTGTTCAGCTCCCACCCACATAAACCCAGACAAATATCATTTAGCTAAAGGCCCACTTGACGAAATCATCGGCACTAAAAATGCACTCGTAGAAAAGCGCTGATGCTCTATAAAGAATGCACTAGAAAATATTGTTGCTGTACTCTAGTAATATTTAATTGTGCCCATGATGATAAGTACTCTACTTACAGTACTATTTAATAGTTATACTTAAGTATAGTTATAATAGTGCAGCAGAAGATAGATAGCCAAGATACGGTATTAATAATAAGATCTTTTTACTGTGCGGTTTGTTGCCGTGTGCTCACCTGCCTGCCACGTAACCATCAAGGGATAACCATCAATATGTCATGTCATACCCAACACATAATCCACAAACTACCTTTCGTAATGATAATACACTCGCTAATAAAACCAAGATCTCATCTCATTTTATGTATAGGTACCGTAGAACTATTAATATTTAGGATCGTTCAACTACTTCGTTGCATACATGCACAGAGAAAACCACAAATAGCAAATGTGGCGAGGGACAATTACTTACAAAAAGATCTCAATTTTCTTTAGAAATTGCAAATAATCACAGCGCTTCCAATGATTTAGAAGTTTATTTTCCGCTAAAAATGCAAAACCATCAACCTAGAATTTCTTTAAAATGTATATTATTCATCCTCCTCTGATCTACTTAATAACAGTAAAACTGGAGAAAATAAAGTCTCAAACGGGTCGACCTATCTATCTACAGTGTATTCCACCATCCTTTAGATAATTATGGCTTATTGCAAATTGCAACCCTAATCTTTATTATCTATGCAGTGAGTATCAATCCTGTGCGCTAAAAATTAAACGAAAATGGAGGTGGGAAAAGTAAACTTACGACGGTGAGGAGAGCAGCGCGCATTTCATAAGCCCATTCCCGGGAGCAGGTTGAACCGAAACCATGGATGATGATCTTGGTCGGGTTTGAAGAATTGAAGACGGAGTGACCGATGAGGGTGTAGTTGAAGAAGGAAAAGACATCATCACTCTTCCTCGTGAACACAATGAACCGCGTATCGATCTCCTCTGGAGAGCTGGGCAGGATATCCAGGTAGTCGAATGCCCCTTCGTCTCGGAAACATCCTAATTCGCCGTAACATACGACCTCCTCGTCACGCTTCACTCTAAAATCATTATTCAGTCACAAAATTCTCAGTTTCATTCACGTTTTAAGATTTTCCTAGGAAGCAAAACATGATTTATATACAATTGACCTAGACTTAATGACTTTGATTTTCATTTACTTTGTAAAGTTTAGTTTAAAAAAGATTTTTCCCGGAAATAAAAAATGAAATAGAATATTTACAAATGATTTTCATTAAATTTTTCCGATTTTGCTTACAGACAACTTTTCCCCCAGTAAATGAAACATGAAACTGGATATTCGAAAGAAGTATGCACCAATGATTACTATTTTTAGATTTTCCCGCTAAATAAATCGGTAGTGCAGACAAAGAAAAGTATTTGTTTACCGATGGTTGAGTTTGCGGAGACTCCAGTCGCGGATACTTTTGATGACTGCGCTGAGTATTTCTTCGTCATGGGCCTCATCGTCATCGAGGGCTAGAGAGGCGGCGGAGAGGAGGAAGAGGGAGAGGAGGAGAACAGAGAGGAGACTAGGCAGGGAGCTCCGTGGAGTGAAGGCCGTTCCACATCCAAATAATTCACTGAGAAGAATGGAGCTAAGCGGAAGTGAAAACATCTCTTGTCATTGTCCCATCACATGGTCGTGGCTCCACTGGAGAACTCTGGAGGGGAGAGAGAGACTGGAGATGATTGAAAGAGAGAGCACTGTTGATATGAACACTAACAACAACGAAACTGAACACTACTGGATAATATTCTGGAAGAACACAAAAAAGACACGATATGAACAATTGCACAGGGCACAAATGACAATCATCGCTGATTCTTCGACAGAAGGCGACAGACAGACAAACAGTCGTAGACTAGAGACAGAGAGAGAGATGGAAATGATATGCGGAAACGAACTGGGCTAAGAGATGGAGGGGGCAAGGTATTTATATTTGGGAGTCCTTTATCTAGATTAATAATGACTGGACTCAGTTTTTCTGGACTGTCATGTGGAGTCGGTCACGCAGAGTATTGCAGAGTGGTCGGCATGCAGAAGAGCACAAAAGAGAAACAAATAAAGAAAACAATAAAGGTGGGGAGCCGACGACGGTGAAAACCGGTTGGCTAAAAATACCCGCCGATGCACAAGTCCATATTGTTGGTTGGAGACAGAGAACGGCGTCGATGATACCCACTCACTCACTCAGACTATGACTACTCTATTTCTATTTAGTGACTGACTGACTTGGCCGACTCTCATTTCCAACGCACCAGATGTGTTAGTTAGTTCGTTATTAGTTTTGTCTGTGGGGCTGGGGTGGTGGGGGAGGGGATGATGAAGACCGGGGAGTCACTCAGCACTCCCTCAGTCAGCATACTCATAGTACCTACATTATTTGGATTTGAATAAGAGAATGGCTAAATTGTTAGTTTAAAGTGAGTAAAGTAAGGTAAGATTTTGTAGTAGTCAGTTAAGTATTGAATAAAGTAGTGAACGAGTTTCTCGAGTGCCCCCGGGACATGCAACTGTGCCCATTCCCAACCAACAACAATCGAGTCTTCAGTCTTGTTACTCTTCAGTCCACTTCCCGTCCCCTCCCAATTTTTGTACACCCCCACCCATTTTCAGCCAACACCCCTCATCCTCTGGGGATCTGTCTACCTCACTCCTTTCAATCAGTGTCAATAAGGCAAATCTGCCTGTCTGTCCGTCTGTCGTTCAGAGATGGGCAGACAGACTAGACACACTCACCGTTGATTGCCGTTTTGTTTTCCCAAGAGATGCGGACTGAACTCATCTTCACTCAACTCTGACCTTTACAAAAAACGGATGAATCCGTTTGGGCTACAGCTTCACTTACCGTTCTTGCTGCATCTTTCACATCTTCTCAGTATTTTCTACCTTTTCGTCTTCTTGACTCCACTTCTGCTTCACCCACCAGTTGCAACTCTACACTGTTCGAAAAATAGCAACCTTTTTGCTGATCTAACAGTACTCTGCACTTTCCGTGCATAATAATCCAATTAATTAAATAATCCGCATGCCTACTGAAGTACTACACTGTAGCATTGGCACTACATGGCTCTATGCGGAGAGGAGTAAATCTAATTTTTAAGGTTGTTAGTTGTTGGGCAATTTGATAAGCAATGCACGAGCAGAAAATTGCACTAAATCCTATAACCAAACTGCTCTCACAAATAATCGGATCTTAAACTAGATAACTGTCTGTGAAAATAACACAATTTATAATTTTAAATACTGTGGAGGGGAAACATAAAAATGCTTTCCGACATTTTCGGAGACACTTTAAAACCCCCGAGACGTTGAGAGAAGCTTGGTAGCCTTTGACGATAAATTGTGGGCTGCATAGGAGGGTTCTTCTGATAGGTATTGAATTTCCTACTTCTCACGTTGCCACCCACCCTACCTTAAGTTGTATGTATTTATAATAAACGCATTACACAATAACCCTGATTATAATTTTTGTAAGTCGAGTCGTGTCTTTAGTATTTTTAGGACAAGAGAGTATGTGTGTAGGTGCTTATAACTATAATTAGGAAATGTCTCAAAATGTAATCCCAGGTCGGATATATTTGAATATATTAAAGTACAATATTATTGTGTCATTATGATGTGATAAATATTTATTGTTGACAGATAAATAAATAGAGACGTTTTTATTAATTATTAGTGAATGTAAATATGTTTATTGAATTCTAAATAATTTAGTATTCATCGTAGTCATATTTAGGACCGGAACCGGGGCGTTGTTGCTGAGGCTGCGGATTGACGACGGGTCTACGCTCACTCAGAGGAATGTTCACTTGCTCAGGACTAAAAAATACATTTTTCTGTGGGATTCTGTTCTGTCCGTGTTTCTGCACAAGACGGACATTTGGATTGGAGTTGACGGCGGGACGCGCCTTTGGTGGCTCCCCGCTATGCTCATCCGGAGCATCATATGGCATCATATCGACGCCGACCGAGTAGCCATCCGGGTAGTAGCGGTCTGCATAAATCAATGTGCCATTTGTGGCCTGGGCCTCTTTCTCGTTGATTGGTCGGTATAAATATTCATTCACAAAGTGGAACTGACTCGATTGCTTGCAGATGTTGTCCGAAGAAGGTGGCACACAAATCAAGTGCACCTATGCAATGCAAATTAACTTTAGTATTACATTATAACTCTTGTGTTAACATTAACATTACACTATGTATTATGACAATTTTCTTCGCCAGAGACTTTTCCCATTTTATATCGAGATTATTGCAAAGATAGCAAAACATCGATATTGATGACTAATGATTAGTAATCAAATCAAATCAGTAATAGAAACAGTTGCATAAAAGACTCCCAAGATCGAAATTTTCTTCTAGGAATGGACTACGGGCATAGGGAATCTTCGCGAGCTTGCGAGTTAGGCTCGCGGGAAGGAAGGTCCTTCTTTTCGGGGACCTACGTAAAGAAGCCTAGCGGGAAGATTCCTTCCTTACTTTAGGCTCGCGGGCAGGTTGGAAGATTCCCTATGGACCAGTTCATATTTTCATTAAAATGGACTAAAATAGCATAACTCGTCCATTAGAATTTGAAAGCCCACTCCTCGTTTGCAGGAAATTTGAATTATTTTCAATTGGATACCGGGAAAGATAGTATTTAAGAAATGAAAAATTTCCCGATCCTAATTATTTTCCCATCCTCGCATCAAATTAATGAAATAGAATAATAGCCCACAGCAAACAATAATTCACCAAAATTGTAAAACAATATTGTACTTGATTGTACTTGCAATAAATGAAAATTAGGAATGCTAATATAGGAATACAATATTATACCTGGTGGAAAGCAAATTGGTTAGGACAGAGCCATGAGTGTTTGCCTCCATCCTGGCAGTAGTGGAAAACCTCACAATTGAGAGTGTCATCTGCGTAATATCCATCCTTCTTCCCTCCACATTGAAACTTTGAGTTCTGGAAATAACATGAAAGAACCAAGAATTATAATAAGAAAGAAATGCATACAACAACAATAAGATGTTAACAGATAATTTATACAACTAAATCGGTGTACCTGGAGAAGGAGAGTTAGACGGTCGGGCTCCTGCTCTTCTTCGTACAACTCCAACTCTTCGCTTGAAGTCAGCTCCTTCCGTGGCGGTTGTCCTTGTCCTTGTCCAGGACCACCACCCTGACGATCTCTTCCAGGCTAACATACAAATTTATTGTTATAAGTCATATTATTAAGTATTTGGAGCCACAGACGCCTTGATAGGAGGATTGGACTATTAGAAGGTTTCTGCTGTGAAACGTTATCTTATTAATTCTTACGGTCAATTCACACCAACCATTGTAAATGCTACAAATCTTAAAGCATACTGCATTTCCCAAATATAAGACTTTTTTCATAACACTATTAAATTGTAAAACAGACTGTGCCAGTTGTACCTATATAATAAAACGTTTGCTACGAGATACATATCAATAATGCTAACAATAACTAGCTAAATGATCACACTAAAACATCAAATCAGTTCCTGCCTATCTTCGATTCACTCCACTGTATTACAAATAATGAGCATCCCATTATGATGATCATTTGCTAATCACATGTAAACGAGTTAGGTCGACTCTCTGCACTTGGAACGAAGACCACCACGACGGAGAGATTATCTGGTACACTAAAGCAGTAAATTGGAGAGAGAGAGAGATGAATGTCGATGAGGAGGATATAATTGAGAGTGGAGAGTATCATCGGTGATCCGTTACGCTCTGCTTTGCTGGTTTGCCTCCGATTCGCTTCACCGTCCACAAACCAACAACAACATCAACTTTCAACCTCATCTCCTCACTCAAATTATCTATCCAAGACTCGCTAATAAATAATCCCACGCTGCGCTGAATGCACTTTGAGTCCGTCCGATGCAGGATATCAATACACACAGTCTCTGGTTTATTTGACTCACCTTGTTGGCCAAATGGCCTCCGCTCTTGACATGGATTTTCCCGTAATTATTTCCTGGAATGTAATTCTCCTGGTAACCTCTCGGTGGCCCACCTTGGCCTGGGCGGTTCTGAGAGGGTTGATGACCCTGCTGAGGCACATGTTGCAAAGGCTGAACATTAGAGGAACTAGGCTGCAGTCCTTGGGGAGGTTGCGCTGAGGGCTGCGGAGACGGCGGACCCGATTGCTTGATCACAGGGGCGTAGTGAGATTTCTGGATCGGTTGGCTGTTCCCATTCCCACGATCATACCCCCCGCCATTACCGCCGGAAGGATACTGTACCGTAATAAAGACAAAAATTGTAATAGTTATGAATAGCTATAAATTAAATCGGAGATAAATATCTGGAAATAAATAAATATAGAAATAAATAAATTAATAAAGTCAAAATAAATATTCAG